>CAJPIZ010002161.1:1155-14342 GCA_905368565.1 Medioppia subpectinata
AGTAAGCCGTCCGTCGAGTGCGCCGACAATAAACTCAAGCCGTTGTTTGAAAAGTGCTTTCCAACAAATCAGCCGCCAATCAGTACCGGTGCTCCCACTGGTGGTGTTGTCCCAACCGGTGTCAGTGTTGGCCCCACAGGTAGTGGTGGTGTGGGAAGCGATACGACCAGCAGTGGAGACCCAAACGCGCCCATAGAGTCGACCACTACTACCGCCAGATCGACAGCTATGACTCCATCGGGCGCTACAAAACCGGGTGACAAGACTTGGATTTACATTTTGTTGATAGTTGTGGTGTTTTGTGTGCTATTAGTTGCGGCCGTTTTCACATATAATAGCTGCCAATCGTCCGCTGGAAAGGGACCCCAAACCCAAGAGATGGCCGACAAAGAGACGGCCACTACTCGCACGCAATCCAATGTCGAGGCGTTTTAAATGAGTGCATGATTTTGCTATTTTACATTCCCTTTAATTTATTTTCAATTTGTATTTTTAAATTGTATTATTTTTTCATATTATTATGTAATAATATATTTTTATTATTTAATATACTCTGTTTTTGCATTCAATGACAAAACTTTATAACATTTAAAATAAATTTTTAATTAAGTGTTTAATGATTTTCATATACAATATTTCTAAAACAAAATAATGTACATGTGATAATAATCTCAAATATAGTGTTCACTGAATATTTTTAATTAAATCTTACGAATAAATTTTGAAATAAATTGTCAAAAAGTATTTTCTGTAATTTTCACACAATGTCTTAATTTTTATGTTTCGTTGTATTTGTATTTATTGAAGTTAAAACCAAAATATAAAATCAAATTATTGTGAAAAGTATTGTCTAATTACACGAGACATCATTTAAACATACATTTATTGTAAAATTCATTATCAGTCAAACAGTCGTTAATTTGTCACAACAAAAAATACCACAAAACAAATATTCAAAATCTCACAAATAGTGAAACAATTGTTTGTCTAAATTAAAGTATCATTGAATCACACGAGACATCAGTTCAATAATTAATTAATTTTGAAATTATTGTCAGTCAAACAGTTGCTACTTTTGATCAACAAATACCACAAAACAAGTGTTAAACAAATCTCTGAATTGTCTTTGAATCGAGTGACCGGAAAAACAACCCAAATGTCGGCAACACTCGTACTGACAGTGATTATGGTATTTGTGGGACACATGCAGTGCGCCGACGATGAGTGCGAATCTGTGGCCCCAAACGGCACATACAGTTGGCTTTGGTTACGATCGGTGTATACGCCGACACCCAACAGAACTGCTCTGAAACACCACATGTATCTCATGGGTCGGCGCCATCAATGGTTACTATCTTTATGGTCGGGAAGTCTTACCATAGCGTCAGCACAACAAACACCAGTCATACCGGACTCGTTATCCAAACCGTTTTCCACGGCGTCGGTCAGCGGTCTCTACTCAGTGAGTGTGACTCCCGAAGTGGTTATCATGGACTGTCATATACAACCAAATGGCACCAACACAACGTACCTGTGCTACTATGACAACAGTACGCTCGCAACCTCTGGTGACATCGGGCCGGACGACGTGCCTTTCAGGTCCATACCGACCGCTCGGTACGCCTATATGGCCATCGCTTCCCGAGAGTACCGATCATACCTCCGGATGTTTCAAAAGGGCAACGACTGGTCATTCAAGGGAGAGAGCAGGGACTATATGGGCGCCGCCCAGGCCTTTGTCCTGGACTTTAACCCAAAACAGTGGGCACAAGTGGTCAACGTTTTGGACTATACGTATAGAGCCATCCAAAAAAGCGGGCATTTGGTTTTGATGAAAGTTAACGACCGGCCCATGTATTGTGTGGTCCCCACCGGTAGTAAGCCGTACGCCGAGTGCGCCGCCAAAAAACTCAAACCGCTGTTTGAAAAATGTTTTACCGGCGCAACCAATCAGCCGCCGATCAGTAGTGGTGTCCCAACCGGTGTTAGTGCTGGAAATGGCCCCACAGGTAGTGGCGGTGGTGAGGGATTAGATACAACGGCTACAACACCCGTCCAGTCGACCACTACTACCGCAAAACCGACAGCTATGACCCAATCGGGTGACAAGACTTGGATTTACATCGTTTTGTTGATAGTTGTGGTGTTTTGTGTGCTATCAGTTGCGGCCTTTTTCATGTATAATAGCCGCCAATCGTCCGCTGGAAAGGGATCCCAAACCCCAGAGATGGCCGACAAAGAGACGGCCACTACTCGCACGCAATCCAATGTCGAGGCGTCTTAAATGAATCTATGATTTTTGTTTTTTACATTCATTTCATTTATTTTCAATATATTTGTATTTTTAAATTGTATTATTTTTTCGTACATTTATGTATTATTTATTATAATTTTGTAAATAATTTTTTGAATTCAATTATAAAATTTTAATTTTTATGTTTCATTTGATTTCATTGTATTTATTAATTATATTTATTGGGGAAAAAACTAAAATATAAAATCTTAAATAAAATAAACATTAATTGTAATATTAATACATTTGTATAAATTATATGATATAACTTATATCTTACGAAACAATTGTAAAAACAAATTATTGTCAAAAATATTGTCTAATCACACGAGATATCATTTAAACACACATTTAATTGTAAAATTCATTAGCAGTTAAAACAACAGTTAATTATTCACAACAAAAAAGTGCCACAAAACTAATATTCAAAATCTCGCTAAAAAAATAGTGAACTAATTGTTTGTCTAAATTAAAGTATCATTGAATCACACGAGACATCATTTTGATAATCATTTAGTTTTGAAATTTATTGTCAGTCAAACAGTCATTAATTTTGATCAACAAATACCACAAAACAAGTGTTAAACAAATCTCTGAATTGTCTTTGAATCGAGTGACCGGAAAAACAACACAAATGTTTGCAACACTCGTATTGACAGTGATTATGGTATCTATGGTACACATGGGGTGCTCAGCCGACGAGTGCGAATCGGTGGCGCCGAACGGCACATACAGTTGGCTTTGGTTACGATCGGAGTACACGCCGATATTCAACGGAACTGATCTAGATCAAGACATGTTTATCATGGGTCGGCGCCATCGATGGCTCGTTACTATGGGATCGCCAAGCATTTGGGCGGCACAGCCAACACCACTCGTGCCCGACTTGTTATCCAAACCTTTTTCCACGGCGTCGACCAGCGGTCACATGACTACACCGCCCGAAGTGGTGATCATGAACTGTTACATTCAAACCAATGGCACCAAAACAAAGTACCGGTGCTTTTCTCACAATAATACGTTAGAAACTGAGGGCGACATCGGTCCGGATGACGTGCCCTTCAGGTCCATACCGACCGCTCGGTACGCCTATATGGCAATCGCCCCCCGACTCCACCGATCAAACATTAGGATCATTGGAAGCGGTAAAGACTGGTCGTATAGGGGAGAGAGTAGAGACTATATGGGCGTTGGCCAGGCCTTCGTCGCCGACTTTAGTGACCAACAGTGGGCACAAGTGGTCAATATTATGGACTATTCGCTGAGACCACGCACTGGACATATAGTTTTGATGACAGTTCACGATCGGCCCATGTATTGCCTGATACCGGTGGGCAGTAAGCCGTCCGTCGAGTGCGCCGACAATAAACTCAAGCCGTTGTTTGAACACTGTTTTCCAACCACTCGGCCGCCGATCAGTACCAGTACTCCCAATGGTGGCGGTGTCTCAAACGGTGGTAGTGCTGGCAATGGCGCCACAGGTAGTGGTGGTGTGGGAAGCGATACGACCAGCAGTGGAGACCCAAACGCGCCCATAGAGTCGACCACTACTACCGCCAGATCGACAGCTATGACTCCATCGGGCGCTACAAAACCGGGTGACAAGACTTGGATTTACATTTTGTTGATAGTTGTGGTGATTTGTGTGCTATTAGTTGCGGCCGTTTTCATGTATAATAGCCGCCAATCGGTCGCTGGAAAGGGATCCCAAACCCAAGAGATGGCCGACAAAGAGACGGCCACTACTCGCACGCAATCCAATGTTGAGTCGTCTTAATGTGTAAATAAAATATCTGTGTTTATATTGCCATTCATTTCAATGTATTTTTTCATTTTCAAAATAGCATTAATTTCTTATAATTAAATGTTTTTGTGTTTAACCAAATTATTACTAATTGTTGTTTATAAGTTGTAAATTATAATAGTTTAATTAAAAAATGTTTGCATTCATTAGTTACAAAACATTATAAAACATTTGAGTTTTGACTGAAAATTTTAATAATTTCAATAATCGTAAGGCATTTCTAAACACAAAATTAAATTATAAAACGTCTAATAATTACAACAACTATTTAATTAAAATCTCACTACAAAATAGTAAAATAAATTGACGTATAAATTAAAGTATCATTGAATGACACGAGACATCAGTTCAATAATCATTTAATTTTGAAATTCATTATCAGTTAAAACAGTTGTAAAACAATTTTGATCAACAAATACTACAAAACAAGTGTTAAACAAATCTCTGAATTGTCTTTGAATAGAGTGACCGAAGAAAACAACCCAAATGTATGCAACACTCGTACTGACAGTGATTACGGTATTTGTGGGACACATGGAGTGCGCAGACGATGAGTGCGAATCTGTGGCCCCGAACGGCACATACAGTTGGCTGTGGTTGCGATCGAATTACACGTCGATCCGCAACGGAACTGATCTGAAACAAGACATGTATCTCATGGGTCGGCGCCATCAATGGGTCATCACTTCGTCCGGTTACATAGGGCGGGCGCAGCCAACACCACCCGTACCCGACTTGTTATCCAAACCGTCTTCCATGGCGTCGGTCAGCAGTGTCTACACATTGGGTGTGTCGCCCGAAGTGGTGATCATGAACTGTTACATTCAACCCAATGGCACCAAAACCAAGTATCGGTGCGAATCACAAAATAGTGGGCTAATAACTGAAGAAAACATCGGTCCGGACGACGTGCCCTTCCGGCCCATACCGACCGCTCGGTTCGCCAATATGGCGATCGCCCGCCGACTCGACCGCACAAACATTAGGATCATTGCAAGGGGTAAAGACTGGTCGTATAGTGGAGAGGGTGGAGACTATTCAGCCGCTGCACATGCCTTCGTCGCCGACTTTAGTGACCAACAGTGGGCACAAGTGGTCTGTATTGTGGACTATGCGCTCAGATCATACCGAATTAGTGGACATATTGTTTTGATGAAAGTTAACGAAAGGCCCGCGTATTGCGTGATACCGGCGGGCAGTAAGCCGTCCGTCGAGTGCGCCGACAATATACTCAAGCCGTTGTTTGAACACTGCTTTCCGACCACTCAGCCGCCGATAAGTACCAGCGCTTCCACTGGGAGTGATGTGCCAACCGGTGTCAGTGTTGGTAACGGCCCCACAAGTAGTGGTGGTGTGGGAAGCGATACGACCAGCACTGAAGACCCAAACGCGCCCATTGTGTCGACCACTACTACCGCCAGAACGACAGCTATGACCCCATCGGGCGGTGCAAAACCGGGTGAAAAGACTTGGATTTACATTTTGTTGATAGTTGTGGTGATTTGTGTGCTATTAGTTGCGGCCGTTTTCATGTATAATAGCTGCCAATCGTCCGCTGGAAAGGGACCCCAAACCCCAGAGATGGCCGACAGAGAGACGGCCACTACTCGCACGCAATCCAATGTCGAGGCGTCTTAATGTGTGAATGCATTTATATCTGCATTTATTTTGGCATTCATTTCAATGTATTTTTTAAATTTTCAAAATAGCATTAATTTCTTATGTTTTTTGTTTTTTAACTAAATTATTACTAATTGTTTTTATAAGTTGTAACTTATAATAGTTTAATTACAAAAAGGTTTGCATTTATTAATTACAAAACATTATAAAACATTTGAGTTTTGAATGAAAATTTTGATAATTTCAATAATCGTACGGCACTTCTAAAGACAAACAAAATTATAAAACGTGTAATAATTTCAACAAATATTTACTTCAAATCTCACTACAAAATAGTGAAATTAATGTGTGTCTAAATTAAAGTGCCATTTAATCACACGAGACATCATTGCAATAATCATTTAATTTTGAAATTCATTATCAATTAAAACAGTTGTAAAACAATTTTGATCAACAAATACCACAAAACAACTGTTAAACACATCTTTGAATTGTCTTTGAATTGAGTGACAGGAAAAACAACACAAATGTCGGCAACATTTGTACTAACAGTGATTATGGTATCTCTGGTACACATGGGGTGCTCAGCCGACGACGAGTGTGAATCTGTGGCGCCGAACGGCACATACAGTTGGCTTTGGTTACTCTCGGAGTACACGCCGATACACAACGGAACTGATCTGAAACAAGACATGTATCTCATGGGTCGGGGCCATCGATGGCCCATCACTTTGTTTGGGGGCATTGGAGCGGCGCAGCCAACACCACCCGTACCCGACTCCTTGTCCAAACCGTTTTCCACGGCGTCGACCAGCGGTAACAGAACTAAACCGCCGGAAGTGGTAATCATGAACTGTAACATTCAACTCAATGGCACCAAAACAAAGTTGCGGTGCGTTTCTAATAATAATACGGCTATCACTCACGAAGACATCGGTCCGGACGACGTGTCCTTCAGGTCCATACCGACCGCTTCGTACGCCTATCTGGCGATCGCCCCCCGACTCCACCGATCAAGCATTGGTATCACTGCGAGGGGTAACGACTGGTCGTATAAGGTAGTGAGTGACTATGTGGCCGCTGCCCAGGCCTTTGTCGCCGACTTTAGTGACCACCAGTGGGCACAAGTGGTCTGTATTATGGACTATACGCTGAGATCACACGGACAGAGTGGACATATGGTTTTAATGAAAGTTAACGACCGGCCCGTGTATTGTGTGGTTCCCACCGGCAATAAGCCGTCCGAAAGTTGCGCCGACAATAAACTCAAACCATTGTTTGCCAAATGTTTTACCGGTGCAACCAATCAGCCGCCGATCAGTACCGGTGCTCCCAGTGGTGGCGGTGTCTCAACCGGTGTCAGTGTTGGTAATGGCCCCACAGGTAGTGGTGGTGTGGGTTTAGACACAACAGTTAGTGGCGTAACCACGGCGTCGATCGGCGACACCAACGCACCCGTCCAGTTGACCACTACTACCGCCAGACCGACAGCTATGACCCCATCGGGCGATACAAAACCGGGTGACAAGACTTGGATTTACATCGTTTTGTTGATAGTTGTGGTGATTTGTGTGCTATTAGTTGTGATCATATATATCTATAAGAGTCCTCAATCGACATCTGAAAAGGGATCCGAAAGCAAAGAGATTACCCCCAAAGAGATCACTACTAGAACCCAATCTAACGTCGAGTAGTCTTAATGTGTGTTTGCATTCATGTCTGCGTTTTTTGCATTCATTTTAATGTATTTTTCAATATTTGTATTTTTTAATTGTATTGTTTTTTCATATTTCAATGATTTTGTTTTAATTAACTTATTGCCAAATATTTGTTTTATGATAAAGTTATAAAAAATTTTGGTTTTTATTACAAATTTAATTAATTTTATAACTATGTAGTTTTCATAAAATACAAATAATAAATGACATAAAACTTAATAATTCGTAATAATTATTATTAATTTTAACAGATATTGAAATCAAATCTGACGAATAAAATCTTGAGATAAATTGTTGTTAAAACTATTATCTAATCACACGAGATATCATTTAATTTTAAAATTCATTATCAGTCAAACAGTCGTGATTTTGAACAAATTTTGATCAACAAATACCATAAAAACAAACAACTGTTACGAACAACCATTTCATCCATTGAAATATGACCACAAAAACAGCGCAAATGTCTACAACACTCGTACTAATAGTGATTATGGTATGGATCGGACACATGGGGTGCGACCCCGAGTGCGACGTTATGGCCACAAACGGGATGACCAATCGGTTTTGGTTGAACGCGCATAATTACCCCCCGAAGCCCAACACAACTATACTCGGTCGCGATTGGTTCATGGTCGGACGGTTGGGCACAATGCCAATTTCTGTCAATTCGGGTCGTATTAGGAGCTGGCGGTTGAAAATATACGCCAACCCTTTGCCGGACGCCCTGACCAACGAGTTTTCTACTTTCGCCGACACCGGACGCAACTCAACGCCGTTTCTGTACACATATTATAGTTGTCAGGTGTGGGCCAACGCCACCACTCAGTACCAGTGCTCGGATCAAAACCATCAAAATATAAGCCGCGGACACATCGGCGCTGACGACATCGCTTTCAAGTCCATACCTTACGCCGGGTACGCGCATCTGGCCGTTGTCTCCCGCTCTGACCGCACAAATGTGTCGCTTCTAGAGTTTGGCAAAGACTGGTCGCCTCCCGGAGCCAATAATGACTATACGGACGCCGCCAAGAGATTCGTCGCCGACTTTAGTGACCAACAGTGGGCGCAAATGCTTAGTATAATGGCCTATAGGGACACCAAAAATCGTAACCTCACCGGTCACATGGTTTTGTGGAACGTCACGCATCGGCTCATGACTTGTGTGGTGCCGACCGGTAGTAAGCCGTCCGAAGAGTGCGCCGCCGGTAATCTCAAGACATTGTATGATTACGACCGCTGTTTTACCGGCGCTGCCGCCGCTCTTCCGAGTAATGCTAACAATGAGTGCGACGTTTTGGCCCCAAAGGGGAAGATTAATCGGTTTTGGTTGAAATCTAAATTTTATTTGGTTCGTCCAAACTTACCTAACCTATTGTCGAACTATTATATCACGGGTCAACTGGGTCAAATATATACTATGATCAAGGCCGATCGGGTTATGAACAATTTAATGCTTATATACGGTAAACCATTGCCCAACGCTCTCATCAACGAGTTCGCTATGAGCGCACACAACGGCCGCAACTCATCGCCGTTTCTGTTCACATATTATTACTGTCAGGTGTGGGCCAACGCCACCACTCAATACCAGTGCTCGGATCAAAACCAACAAAATATAAGCCGCGGACCCATCGGTGCCGATGACATCGTCTTCAAGTCTGTACCGACAGCTCAGTACGCTTTTGTGGCCGTCGTCTCGCGCGCCGACCGTACAAACGTATCGCTTCTTGAGTTTGGCAACGACTGGTCGCCTCCCGGAGCCAATCGGGACTATACGGGCGCCGCCAAGAGATTTGTCGCCGACTTTAGTGACCAACAGTGGGCGCAAGTGCTCAGTATTAGCGACTATACAGATGCGGGAAACGATTCAATTAAGGGTCACTTTGTTTTGCTAAACGTCACGGACCGACTCATGACTTGTGTGATCCCCACCGGTAGTAAGCCGTCTGAAGAGTGCGCCGCCGGTAAACTCAGACCATTAGATAGTTATGACAATTGTTTTGGCGTCACATCTATTCAGCCGTCGATCAGCACCGGTGGTCCCAGTGTTGGCGGTGTCTCAACCGGTGGTAGTGCTGGAAATGGGCCCACAAGTAGTGGTGGTGTAGTAAACGGTGCGACAGGTAGTGGTGTATCCCATGCGACCAGCGACGACCCTAACGCACCCCCCGTCCAGTCGACCACTACTACCGCCAGACCGACAGCTATGACCCCATCGGGCGATTCAAAGCCCGATCACAACATTTGGTTTTTTATTGTTTTGGCGATATTTGTGGTGATTTGTGTTGTGTTGGGTATCGCTGTAGTAATGCTGACGAGTCGGCGATCGGCCGCCGGAAAGGCATCCAAACCCTCCGAGAAGTCCGACAAAGAGTCGACCCCTAAATCCAAATCTAAATCTAAATCAAGCGTTGAGTCGTCTTAAAGTGAAAATCCATCAATTTATTGACTTTTATATTGATTTTACATTTTTATTATTTTCATTTTCAATAACTTTATGTTTTTTGTGTTTTTATTAAGAAAATAGTATTTTTATTAAGTTTTTATCAAATATTTGTTATTATAGTGTAATAAAAGTTTATTTAATATTTATTCATATCGAGTCATACCATTTTAATGTTGTGTTTGCCTTAACTTTTATGAATTATTTTAAAGTAAAAATTGAGTAATTGATTACAAAATTGGCTATAAATCAAATAAGTATTAATTTCAACAAATATTTACATCAAATCTCGCGAAGAAATTATCAAATAAATTACTGTTAAATCACACGAAACTTAATTTAAATTCACATTTAATTGTGAAACTCATTATCAGTGAAAACAGCCGTTAATTGTTAACAACAAATACCACAAAATACAACTGTTTTGACAAACTTCTGAACAACTATTGAATAGATTGACCACAAAAACAACACAAATGTCTGCAACACTCGTACTGACAGTGATTATGGTATGGATCGGACACATGGGGTGCGCCGACGAGTGCCAGTCGGTTGTCGGGAACGGCACCGGCGGCCGGCTTTGGTGGTTACAGTCGGACTACTCAACTGTTGGCAACACCTCTGATCTGCAGCGACACATGTATATCGTTGGTCGCCGGCATCGGTGGCCCATTTCTATTAGCCTCTGGTCTAATGATCTCGACGTAAAGCCAGCGCAATCGACATCACTCATACCCGACTCGTTGAGCAAACCGTATACAATGGCGTCGACCAGCGGTACGGCCGCCACACCACCCGTTGTCATGATTATCAACTGTTATATTCAGCCCAATGGCACGGACTGGCACTTTGTCTGCACCAATCAAAAGATCAATTATACATCAAAAACAAACTGCGGTACCGATGACCTGACCTTCAAGCCCGTGCCAACCGCTGAGTACGCGTTTGTGGCGATTGCCCCCCGACTCGACCGGTCAAAGGTCTCTATCAATGGAATCGGCAAAGACTGGTCGTTCAACAGCGATGAAGCTGATTATTTGGGCGCCGCTAAGACCTTTGTCACCGACTTTAGTGACCAACAGTGGGCACAAGTGGTCAGTATTATGGACTATACGGGCAAATCGGACACCACTACCGGGCATATGGTTTTGTTGAACGTCACCGATCGGCCCATGTATTGCCTCATCCCAATCACTAGTAAGCCGTCCGTCGAGTGCGCCGCCGATAAACTGAAGCCATTGTTTGAACACTGTTTTCCAACTACTCGGCCACCGATCAGTACCCGTCCTCCCAGTGGTAGTGCCATCTCAACGGGTGCTGGTGTTGGACACGACTCGACCATTACTGAGGCCACCGTTCAGTCGGCGTTCACAACCGTCGGACCCAAAGCCGTGGTCTCATCTGAAGATTCAGAATCGGGTTTCAAAACAATACTTTACATCGTTTTGGTGATAGTTGTAGTGATTTGTGGGATATTAGGCGTCTCTATAGTGTTTGTTAAGCGCCGACAGTCGGGCGCCGAGTCCTCGCAAATTGTCAACAAAGAGTCCTCGTCTTCAACCAAAGCTAACGTCGAGTAGTCTTAATGTGTGAATGCATTTATTGCCGCCTTTTTAGCCATTTATTTCATTGTATTTTATTTAAATTGTATTGTTTTTCTTATTATAGTATTTGTATCAACTTTTGGTGTTTTATTTAATAGTATTTTTTACCAAACATTTGTTATAATGATTTAATAAAGAGTTTTTATGCATTTTTAATTGAATTATAAAACGATTTTAAATTAAAATATTAATATCTATTTTTATAGCTTTGATAGACATCTATTTAATAGCGCATAATTAGCAATTATTATTTACTGATTAATTACCTTGGTATTTATTATATTATTATTATGTGATTATTATCATTTTTAATATCATTCTAAATTTAATCAATATCACTATTAATATTTGGTTTAAAATTTTTAATGGTACCATCAATGAATTTATTGACTTTTTAATATTGATTTTACATTTTTATGTATTTATGTAATAATATTTCCACTAACTTAATGTTGTTTTTCTTATAACTTAATGTTTTCGTGTTTTCAGAAAATAGTATTTTTTATAAAAATTTTTGTCAAATATTTATTGTTATTATTATTATATAATGAAAGTCTATTTCATATTTATTGATAGAGTTAAACCATTTTTATGTTGTGTTTACCTTAAATTTATTGTAATATTTTAAAGTAAAAAATGAGTAACTTGTTAAATTACAAAACACACAAATCAAACAATTATTAATTTCAACAAACATTTACATCAAATCTCGCGAAGAAATTGTCAAATAAATTATTTCTAAGTTATTGTTTAATCACACGAAACATCATTTATACACACATTTAATTGTGAGTTATTATTGTCAGTTAAAACAACCGTTAATTTTGATCAACAAATACTACAAAACAAGTGTTTAATCAAAACCTCTGAACAACCATTTCATCCATTCAGTTATGACCGCAAAAACAACGCAAATGTCTGCAACACTCGTACTGATAGTGACTACTGTATGGATCGGACACATGGGGTGCGCCGCCGATGAGTGCCAATCGGTTGTCGGGAACGGCACCGGCGGCCGGCTTTGGTGGTTACAGTCGGACTACTCAACCGTTGGCAACGGCTCTGATCTGCAGCGACACATGTATATCGTCGGTCGCCGGCATCGGTGGCCCATCGCTATTAGTCTATGGGGTCTCGACGTAAAGACAGCGCAACCGACATCACTCATACCCGACTCGTTGAGCAAACCGTATACAATGGCGTCGACCAGCGGTACGGCCGCCACACCGCCTGTTGTCACGATTGTCAACTGTTATATTCAGCCCAATGGCACGGACTGGCACTTGAACTGCACCAATCATAGGGCCAACTATTCATCAGAACAAAAAATAGGTGCCGACGACCTGACCTTCAAGCCCGTGCCAACCGCTCAGTACGCGTTTGTGGCGATCGCTCCCCGACTCGACCGGTCAAAGGTCCTCATCAATGGGAATGGCAAAGACTGGTCGCCCAGCAGTGATAACCATGATTATTTGGGCGCCGCCAAGACCTTTGTTGCCGACTTTAGTGACCAACAGTGGGCACAAGTGGTCAGTATTATGGACTATGCGGGCAAATCGGTGCAAACTACTGGGCATATGGTTTTGTTGAACGTCACCGATCGGCCCATGTATTGCCTGATACCGGAAGACAGTAAGCCGTCCGTCGAGTGCACCGCCGATAAACTTAAGCCGTTGTTTGAACACTGTTTTCCAACCACTCG
>CAJPIZ010002162.1:0-14342 GCA_905368565.1 Medioppia subpectinata
TGGATACTTAACGTAATTTATAATATAGTTTAGACATTAATAGCGCCAATTAATATAACTTGTAAAACTTAACTACGTTTGCGGTTGGCCGTATACCATTCCTAAAGGGTGTTTGGTGTGCTCTAAACCGGAAAGAGAAACTAAACTATAGATATTAACTATTTGGGCCATTCATATCTAACATTCCCCTCATATTTTTTCCCTATATTAGATTGTTCAGATTTTTTATCAAAAATTAGTATTATCAAATATCTTTTTAATATTTATTTACATAATCATATTTTGTTTAGTACCAAATAAATGAATAATAATGTTACATGTGATATTTACATTTATTATGAAAACATTGCACAATATTTTACATTTTTTGACATAAAAATACGCTTTACATATTGACAAAACAGACATTTTTTGACAATTTAAGCAAGCTTTGACGATTCGGCAAGTCTAATGATGTGTGAATTATACTATATTGAAACTTCATATTAGTTTGCCAATCAATTTATTTGTATTACTTGTATTAACGTTATAATAAATGTTAACTTTTAAATAAAATAGACAAAATTTTTAGTCTAAATAAAATATAAAATATGGTACTATTAAGTTTAGAATTAATGCACCGTTAAGTGTACGTAAGGTAGAATTTTAGTATAGAAACCACATCTTATGTTTTAGCTAAAATTAATGAAAACTATAATAAGCTATAGTGATATTGGAGCACAATAAATCACAATGGTAATCAATGAAACTATTTTTATAAAATAGTTTTGAAAACAATACGAAAATTACGATAATTAATAGTTAATAAAATAAATATCAAGTCTTAAGTATTTATTAAATTAGTTTTTAAGCACATAATCCTATTACTATTTAATTGTCAAATATAGAGGTAGAATACGCTTTACTATGGGAGTGCTATGGGAGATTTCCCTCTCCCTACCCCAATACATGCATCTCTCAATCCCTCTCCCAGTCGCTATCTCACACACCTCTATGCATCTCTCCTACACTCTCTCAGCAGTTAATATACACACATAACTCATAGACATAGATATAAAAGGATTAAAGTTGTGTTTTTCACATCCGGTCTATTGTTTTGATTGAATGTAAAATACATACTACAGACGATAAAATATACAATATGCAATAATATACATTACTAGATATACTGTATATAATAGCAACGCGTGTTTGTATTGATCACTTGCTTATATGATACTTCAATCATTAAAGTGTAATGTATGCAAAATACATACTACAAACGGTTAAATATACAATAATATACATAATGTAATTATATACAGTATTTAAGTTTATATAGAAGTTGTGTATGTAATAACAAATATAGTTTGTTTTTGCATGTATTGTACTGTATGTGCGATCAACAAACAAAAAAAAAGAGAGAGAGAGAGAGATTTCAATTGAACCATTTGTAAATATATTTGGCCATTGGTCAGTAACCACGGGCAATTGTCTAGTTATAACTAAAATGAGTGATTTTTTGTCGCCTAATATCGAAGTTGTCAACACTGATGACTGTGACAATCATATTACACAACGACCGGTAAATATTTATTAAAATGTACATGATCAATTGAATTAAAATTAGTTACACTGATTAAATGCGAATTAGTCAATACCCTATTACGAGGCCATACCGTTGGGTGGCATCGCTCCGGGATATGTGATCATAATTCAGGGCACAATTCCCGACGGGAGTCGACGGTATGTAAAGTTATATTTGTTAATAATTATAACAAATAATCGAAAAACTATTATTTTGTGGCAAAACATTAGATTCTCGTTGAATCTGATGGTCGGTNACTTTACGGTTGAGGTGAACGGCCATCGGTTCACTGATTTCCCGCATAGAGTGCCAAAAGTGTTTGATTTTATCAATGGTTTGATAATTAACGGCGATATCGATGTCCACGACATTAGGTTTCTTCTGGACGACCGGCGAAAGTCATTAATTCCGTCGTAAACTTACGAGTGATGAGCAAAACAATGTTATTTGCGTTTAAATCAATTGGATATTGTTATTGTAATTAATGTTTTCTATCTATATAAATAAACAACAATTTATAATTTCTAAATTACAATGTATTTCAATTAAAATGTACGATAATTTAAATCTAAAATTTACAATAAATGTCTATTATATTTGTACAACAAATTAATAAATAAAATCTACACAAAACATGTATCCAGGTCCACCCCATTGTCAGGTGTGTCAACACATACAGTGACGGTTTGGCCGCACTATCTGTACGGCTCGATACCAGTCCTCCATTGAACGCACGGCCACACTATTGATATGTGTTATCACATCTAACTTATTGAGATAAGCGCTTTGGAAATACAATTTGAAACAACAATTAACATGTTTGGGGTTTTGAATGAACTCTTCTTGTAGTTATGAATGGTTTGAATGAAGAGTTTGTGTGACTTTTGGTGGTATTGTTGTGACGGATGTATTCATACCAATCATTACCCGCTATTATAGCCGGTATTGACGCCACTAATGGGACACTGATTTCGGACACAAATATTAAATTTTCGAACCGGAAATCACTGGGAGTTGTGTTGTATAAGGATATGAACGCCAGTAATAAAGTGTTCAAAGTTTGCAAATTTACACCTTTTAATACATTCAATAATTTAGAGTACGTTTAAGTATAGTTTATATTCACTTCAAAACTCAATTAATGTATCATTATTATTCAATTAATCATTAATTTTGTTATTTTTCTATTGTTTTGAATTGAAATCTCAAGAACTGACTTCAAATCAATGATTACATAATGAAAATCAATGGCAAACCGTTTTACAGACTCTACCAATTGACTGATGCTATCGATGCCCACAAACCCAATGATAAGTTAATACTAACTGTTTATAAGAATAAACAATACAAAGACATTGATATCACTCTACAACTGATCCACTGTTATGTCGCTTAATGTTATAGTTTTGCAACAATACTTTTTAAGCACACATTTATATGTGATTTATAAATGATTTATAATAAATATAAAATGCATTTTAATTGTTTGATCATTCAATTGATTTAAAGAAACGTTTGATTTATTGAATTGAAATTTACAATTGATTTATATTTATTACAAAATGGGTAAAAATAAAACTTACGGTAAATCCTTTGATATCGATGGGTATTTCCCGCTCCCAGTAGTCAACGATAAGACTAGTCTTGTTGTCAATAAAGCAATGATCATAGAATTGGCCAAAGATTTAGTCCATTTGTTTTACAGTAAACCGACGGCTAAATCAAGTGATGAATATAAAACTCATTACAATTCAAAAGCCAAAAGCGGCAAAGAATCCGCTGAAGAGTTGTTTCGCGATTATCGGTCCCTTCAGAAAACGTATTGATTATATTTGTAATGATTTAATAATTGGTTAACAAATGTTTATTTTATTAATAAAACCAATAGAAATGACGTAAAGCCTAAACAAAAGGAGGACTCAAACGATCCGAAGACTACTATAAATCTGGGTATTAATGAAGTGAATTTTATCGTTAGACATGTGATCATTTCAATCGACGGCACCGCTGTGTTAGACATGAGTTATAAGCACCGGGAGAAGAGGGTTAAGCCACGGCTTACCAAAGGCTATGAATGTGGCCATAAGTGGTATACAAAACACTCAAAAAAGTGATACTTATATTATATGTAACGCCAGTCTCTGCTTATAATTACAACTGTTCTCGTTATTAATGCCAACATTATTTCATTTGCCAATCATTTCTCTGCTTTATTCATATTTTGATTATTAAATTGCATTTTCAATACATTTGTAAAAAACATTTACTTTTCGCGATTAAATAAAAATATTAATTTAGTTTATTTGAAATCTATTTTATTGAATAAAACTTTACTTATAACAAAAATCTTATTTAACCAAACTTTGTATTGAATATAATTGGAAACTATTAAGACATGAATTGCTTAATTAGTTTTCACAAAAGGTTTGTATTCAAGAAACAAAACAAATTCAATATTTAACACTTATTTTTATGGATCAGAAGTGCGATTGAGGTAACGATTGCCACCAAATATTAGATTCAATACCACCGAAGAGATGGACAATCATTACAATTGATGACAAACAATGGATCCAATGGTCACTCACTGCTTAGAAACGATCAAATAATAACAAAACCCGAGCTCTTCACCGACAAGTTTGTGCCGTTTGTGTCAATCAAACGATCGTATCGTCAGTCGGAGTGCGAACCGGGAGTCGATATGAATGGCGTCTGCATAGCGTCCGGATTCATATGCCATCGAAATGGGTTTGTGTTGACGTGCTTTGAGGGCTCGTATCCGCCCAACAGTCGATTCCACGTCCGTTTGGGAGACGACCGAGTGTTTGACGCATACCTCGTGATGACAATCGACGCGTTTAGGTTCAAAATACTGATGTTGGACGACAGGGACGACACCGTAGACCAGTGGCCAGTCGTCGAGTTGTGTCGCACTAACGATCTGCAAACGGATGAAACGGTGTGGTCTGTGGGCGGCTATCATTTTAGCGATACGTTTACGGCCGGCACTGTCACCAAACCGATGATGAGTGCGCCCGATATCGCACACCTCACTCAACAGAAAAAACGGTTTCACGACATTTGCAACCATCACTTCATACATCACACGGCGATCACCGGTGCGGCCAATCGAGTGCTGGTCAACACTCGACACCAAGTGGTGGGCCTCACAATCCAAGCCGTCGTAGTCCGACGACACCGATAATATTGCTCTTCCTATGAGTGACGCTATGAATTGCGATTTTATGGCAAACCATTTGTTTAATGTATTGTCTTTCAGCCGATCTCTTGAACTTTATGAACAATTATCATTGAGAACGGGAGGGCCCGTCTCTGGGTTTGGTAACCTATTTTGTGGACAATGAGTTGCGGGAAATATTGACTGATATGAACATTGATGTGAACGCTGAGGGAAGAGGTGTTTTCCTTTATGACATGACACCGGAGTTTATGACCATAATGTACGGTAATGTGTGCCGAGTTTAACTGTCATAATGCGGGCGTTATCATGATTATCGGTCGACGCACTCATTCCCTCCTTTAAAATGCTTTATATTATAAATACAAAATATATTTATTTATTATAATGGCTTTGATTTGTATTTATAGTCCAGATCTGGAGAGGTTTGATGTGATAACACATATCAATGGTGTGGCCGTCCAGAAGGTGGAGGACATGGATCGGGCCGTACAGATGATTAGGTGCGGGAAATATGCGGAATTTTGGTTGGTTTCTGGTATACGACTCGTTATTAGGGTGACCAACTTTCATTTTAAAAAAAAGGACATTACAAAGAGTTTTAGAGGACAAATGGGAAAAATTTATAACAAATAGAGGACACAAGTTTTAACCTTGGTTTTCATAGTAAATCATAAGGGTATATTATTTTAAATATATCAAAATAGAGGACTGTCTTCTAAATAGAGGACAGTTGGTCACCCTACTCGTTATACATGTAATCGCTAGTGATTTGGACAAAATATCCAAAACTAAAACACGTTTTGTTTAGATATTATTCATTAGATATTGTGTTTACAGTATATTTGAATATTAATTAATGAATACATGTACAGGGTGGAGATTAATCGACACCCCAAAAGTAAACTCGAAAATCTCGAAAAATATTTGGTCTGGAAATTCAAATGATAAAGAATTTATATATATCAAAATACTCATCAACTGCGGGAGTTGTTGTTATGATATGGTCAATACGCTTGACCTCCTATTTTAGAAATTATCTTAAATCAAGCAAAAATTTTCCATTTTTTCCATAGACATAATGTTAAATTCAAACTTATTTTTGAGCATAAATCCTGAAATAGGTATCAAGTTATTTTTGCTCCTGTTTAAGAATAGTGGAACGGCAATTTAAATGTTACGCAATATTATTTTGATATTACATCAGCCGTTTATTTGTCTGTCTATTGTTGCTAGTCTCGCCAGTCTACATACACATTAACAAACCCATGATTAATTACACCGTACCCAAAGTACTAGTAAACAAGTACTGCGTAAACAACTCTACGTCTAGTGTATAACCCAATAAGCTACATACTCCGCAGTATGACGAGAGTAAAGTAACCCATATTACACCTCCCATCGCTCGTGTTCTTTGGGGTATAAAACCCCAAGTCTGCCTGACAATCGAGTAGCGAAGGTGCGGCGCTCGGTTTGCTTGACTCACGTTGTTTACTATACAATCATTGCCTTATTATTCCCATAACTATTACCATCTATCTATACCCTATGTTTCTGTATTGTGTTAATGTTATTAAGCATAATAAACAGTAATTACTGCCAACCTCTGATGTTTCACTTATTATACATTGAAAACCATCATTAGGCCAGGGGCCTATATGAAGAGATCAACCGAAAGACATCACGGACCGATGATTCGTGTTCCATTGATGACAACGAGACGGCAGGTAAGTAATAAACAATTAAGCCAACAATTATGTTATTGAAAGGGTAATGTAAACAAATAATAGCGGGATTAGTAGCGGTAAACTGGTCGAAGGTCTGGGTATAGCGCCCAGGGTTAATTTGAAAGACTTTTGACCATAAAACCGTTACAATATGTAATCAAAATTATTGTGCTGCATTTAGTATTTGATTTATTAATGATTTGTCAATATTTCGGATTTACATGATTTCAAAATATACAACTTTTCTAAAACAAGGTTAACACAATGCTACACGATGCACGATGCTATACGTTACCCACAATTCGGGTGATTCTCAACAAATAGATAGTCTATTAATATTGCGTTTATAACTTATATTTAAAAACATTTAATTTTTAAAGCATTGTTAAATGAATATCATTGATATTTTACTTTATTATTTGTATTTTGAAAATTTTCTAATTTAACTGTTGATATTTATTCGGTTATCTCATAGAAATCTACTATAAAGCATTACTCCCATAGACTAAACATAGCCCACAGACTTAGCATTATCCATTAATTTAGCATTGCCCATGCAAATTAAAAAATTTGAACCGACCTGAGGGTAAGCTTTTACGCACTCCACTGCAATTTTATGCAAACTGTAAAACTTGAACCGACCAAAAAACCAGCTAATTTCACTCCACTGCATTTCAATGCAAACTGTAAAACTTGAACCGACCATAAATCCAGCTAAATTCACTCCACAGCATACTTATGCAAACGGTAAAATTGGAACCGACCTAAGGGTAAGCCCATACGCACTCCACTGCACTTTTATGCAAATTGTAAAACTTGAACCGACCTGAGGGTAAGCCCTTACGCACTCCACTGCACTTTTATGCAAACTGTGAAACTTTAACCGACCATAAATCCAGCTAAATTCACTCCACTGCACTTTTATGCAAATTGTAAAACTTGAACCGACCTGAGAGTAAGCCCATACGCACTCCACTGCACTTTTATGCAAATTGTAAAACTTGAACCGACCTGAGAGTAAGCCCTTACGCACTCCACTGCACTTTTATGCAAACTGTAAAACTTGAACCGACCTGAGAGTAAGCCCTTACGCACTCCACTGCACTTTTATGCAAATTGTAAAACTTGAACCGACCTGAGAGTAAGCCCTTACGCACTCCACTGCACTTTTATGCAAACTGTTAAACTTGAACCGATTAAAAATTCAGCTAATTTAACTCCAGTGCACATTTGTGCAAACTGTAAAACTTGAACCGACCTAAGGGTAAGCCCATACGCACTCCACTGCACTTTTATGCAAATGGTAAAACTTGAACCGACCTGAGTGTAAGCCCATACGCACTCCACTGCACTTTTATGCAAATTGTAAAACTTGATACGACTAAAAATCCAGCTAATTTCACTCCACTGCATACTTATGCAAACTGTAAAACTTGAACCAATCTAAAGGTAAGCCCTTACGCACTCCAGTGCACTTTTGTGCAAATTGTAAAACGTTAATCGACCAAAAATCCAGCTAATTTCACTCCATTTACCTTTTATGCAAACGGTAAAACTTGAACCGATCTGAGAGTAAGCCCTTACGCACTCCACTGCACTTTTAAGCAAACTGTTTTTTATGAACCGACCAAAAATTCAGCTAATTTTACTCCAGTGCACTTTTGTGCACACTGTAAAACTTGAACCGACCTGAAGGTAAGCCTTTACGCACTCCACTCCACTTTTATGCAAATTGTTAAACTTGAACCGACCTGAGGCTAAGTCTTTATGCACTCCACTGCACATTTATGCAAACTTTGAAACTTGAACCGACCAAAAATCTAGTTAATTTTACTTTATTGCACTTTTATGCAAATTGTAAAACTTGAACCGACCAAAAATCCAGCTAAATTCACTCCACTGCATACTTATGCAAACTGTAAAATTTGAACCGACCTAAGGGTAAACCCTTACGCACTCCACTGCACTTTTATGCAAACTGTGAAACTTCAACCGACCAAAAATCCAGCTAATTTTACTCCATTGCACTTTTATGCAAACTGTAAAACTTGAACCGAAAAAAAATCCAGCTAATTTCACTCCACTGCATACTTATGCAAACTGTCATACATCGGATTCTGCAAAAGTACTACAACCACAACAAACTGTGAAACCATTCAGTAAAGATTGGTTTAAACCGTTTATAACCATTTATCCGGTGTATGAGAGGAGTGAACACAAACCAAACGAAATGCCGCCTTATGTGTTGGGCTCGGGTTTCATAGTTGACAGTAAGGGACTTGTGTTGGCCCACAGGAATGTCTGCCAACAGTTTACCACATTTATGGTACGTTTGGGCTCCGGAGAGGAAGTGGTCGGCAGGTTTTGGAGCTCCAATAGGGACACATCTCTGATAGTTATACGACTGGCAGGCAATCGCCACAACTGGCCAGTTGTGCAGCTAATAGACCCGCAAAAGTCCGGTTCCGCACATTATCACAAGATTTTTGTGGTGAGCTCTCGCTGTCACGGCCTCTACAACCAGTTGTACGACGGAATCGTCACAAACCCGGGCCGGAAGGGCACAGAGATCAGCGATTTCAGGCAAAGTGTGGCTTATGTACGAAAGCGAGAGTATATCCAGCACTCGGCAGCCCTGTACGCCACTGACATCGGCACCGCTTTGGTCAACACTGACGGCTAAGTGATTGGTTTTAATGTCTCCGTCAGCCTCTATCGACACGCTATCGCTCTACCCATACATCATATATTAGGTGAGCATTTGTTGTACACATAATTTGTTTAAACATAATATGGTTTATGATATTGCTCGGCAATGTACTTACTATTAGTAAGTTGGATTAGTAAAGCCAAGTGTCATCTCAATATTAAAATTATATTTTAATGATTAAATTAAAAATTATTAATCATTAAATTGAAGGCATTTGAAAATATGGTCATCTAATATTGAGTCAAATATTAATAAAATTGTTGATAATCGCAAACAATATCACAAATCTCATTAAAATGTGATTTAATAATTAAATTCCTTTATTTTAAATGACATTTGTGGATAGACTGAAAGCCAATCACTATTAAAAATGGGTGAGAAACTATTAGGTTGACCTTCACGTGGTGTTTCTTGTTCAAACTGACAACGTAAATTTTTTTATCTACCGTTGCGCCACCTATTTATGGCACACTGTGAATCTGTATATGTGATATGCTAAAAAAGATTGCCGAGCAATAGTTTATGAATTATACAACTTTTGGTTTATAACAGGACTTATAAAGAGAGTTGTGATTAACGATAAGAGTCCACTTCTATCCAGTATTTTCTATTGGCTGAGCGATGACGTGAAGGACCGGTTGGTCACTAAACAACGGTTACGAAGGGATCAGTTGCCGGCCAAAGGGATTATGTTATGGGATGTACTCAATAGCGAGAAGTATCTGTGGTATGATTTGGGAGTGAAGCCATACGATGTGATCACTCGTATCAATGGAGTCGATGTCAACGATATGGACGACTTGTATCGGGCGGTCGATGACTTAAAAGGGGGTAAAACTGTTGCATTTGAATTGAATGGCGGGGAAAAAGTGGCGAAGTTATCGCAAACTAATGCTCGAATCGATACTATTACTCAATAATCGAAACAACGAACCCATTATTAAGCAATTTATTAATTTATTATTTATTACGAAAAAATTATTTTATTTCTATTTTTGATGAATTTATTTGCAATTTTAATAAATATACAATTTAACTATAATTTAAAGTTAAACTTATGGTTATGATTTAATTAATAGAAATATCTATAAATCAATTTAATTAACGTTATTATTAATTGGAAATTTATTATTATTAATTGGCTATATATAACAAAATGTTGTACAGTATTTGATTACAATTTGAGCAAATATAATGTGCTTAATTTATACATTACAATTGCTTTCATTTTATACTAATATATCAATAAAATATTGAATAATTGCAAAATTTTGGTGTTTATTAAAATATGAGTTGTATACATGTATAAGAGTTAAATGTGTACAATATTAATATTAACAAAATTATTTAGTTTTAGGCGTTTGCAATAGTTTTATTGTTAAAGAAATTGCACAAAACAATTAATTATAATTATTATTAATTCATTTATAATATATTAATAAAAGTAATATTAGTATAGATTTAAATATTCAATTGAAAATTTAATTGATTATTTCATTTATAACAGAAACTTTATTTAAACAAACTTTCACTTGAATTTTATTCAAAACAATTAATATAAAGTTTTATAAGTCAATTGATTAGTTTTAATTTAAAAAGGTTTGCATTAAAAGCAAATACTAATTTAATACTATATTAGTTATTATACTTTTTTAAAAACCATATTGCGGTAACGATTGCCACCAATTACTGGATTCAATACTACCGAAGAGATGGACAATCACTACAATTGATGGCAAACAATGAATCCAATGGTCACTCACTGCTAAAACGTTCAAATGATGGCTAAACCCAAACCGTTTTGTGACGAGTGGTTCGCGCCGTTTGTGTCAATCAAACGATCTCATATTCAGTCTGAGTCCGACTAACTTGTATGGCGTATACGTGTCGTCCGGTTTCATATGCCATCGCAAGGGGTTTGTGTTGAGATGTATTTAGAATGTGTTTCCGCCGGACACCCGATTCCAAGTACGTCTGGGAGACGACCGACTGTTTGACGCATACATTGTGACCACTATTTATCAGTTTTGGCTCCAAATACTGTTGTTTGACGACAGGGACGACACTGTAGACCAATGGCCAGTCGTCGAGTTGTGCCGCACTAACGATCTGCAAGTAGAGGAAACGGTGTGGTCTGTGAACGGCTATCACTTTAGCAATACGTTTACGGCCGGCACTGTCACCAACCCTATGATTAGTGGCCACAATATCTCATACATCACTATAAATGGAATAACTTTTGCAGGCATTTCTGACCATCACTTCATACATCACACGGCGATCACTCGTGAGGCCAATCGAGTGCTGGTCTACACTCGACACCAAGTGATGGGCCTCACAATCCAAGCCTCGGACACACCGATAATATCGCTCTCCCTATGAGTGACGCTATGATTAGTAAATACTAAACGTTTAAAGTTAAGGTTTTGTGACAAACACTTGTTTAATGCATTGTCTTTCAGCTGATGTCTTGAATTTTATGGACAATTATAAGTGGAAACGGAAGAGCCCGCCTCTGGGTTTTGTCACCTATTTTGTGGACAATGAGTTGCGGGAAATATTGACTGATAAAATTTATATGAACGCCGAGGGATGTGGTATACTTTTATATGACATGACACCAGAGTTTATGAACATAATGCACGCTAATGGGCGCCGCGTTTAACGGCCAGAATGCGGGCGTTATCATGATTATGGGTGGAGGCACTTATTCCCTGCCTTTAAAATGCTTTTAATTATAAATACGGAGACATATATTTATTATAATGGCTTTGATTGGTATTTATAGTCCAGATCTGAAAATGTTTGATGTGATAACACATTTATAATTAAATTAATATTGTATAACAAAAATCTGAATGGATAGATGAATACAATAATTGAAATGTATTTAAATCCCATGTAATAATTAGAATCTAAATCTAATATTTGTGTCGGAAATCAGTGTCTCATTAGTGGCGTCAATACCGGCTATAATAGCGGGTAATGATTGGTATGAATACATCCGTCACAACAATATCACCAAAAGTCACACAAACTCTTCATTCAAACCATCGCTAACTCTAAGAAGCGTTCGTTTGTCCGACACTTCAGTCGCCGATCACATGAGCCAAATATATGAGCGGTCGTTGCCATCAGTGGTGGAAATCTATCAGAAGTCGGGAATGGGAACCGGCGTTGTTGTGGACGCAGAACTGGGACTCATTGTGACCAACTGTCATGTGGTGCAGGACTACGAGTTCGTAAACGTTAAACTGAATCTAATAGCGAAGCGGTACCAACTTTTTGACGCCTACGCCAACGATGAAATAGTAGGTGCAGTTCGCGCTCATGTACTCTATTGTCGTCCGGAAGTGGATTTGGCGGTCATCTGTTTGTACACAATTCCCGGCGCTTTACCGGCGCTAAAGCTGTCCCAACGCACGGACCTAATGGTTGGCGAACCGTTGGTATCGATCGGTAATCCAAATCTCAGGAATAGCTCAACAGTAAGTCGTGTCGACGGCATCGATAGGCCTATGATTGAAGACACCATTTCAAAGCCTGTTTTGGTTCACTCACCCAATTGTATCGGCGGATACTCTGGCGGTCCGGCCATCGATAGCAACGGCGATGTCGTGGCCATCACTTTCTTCAGATTTAAAGACCACACTCTTGCGATGCCGTCCGCCGAAGCCATAAGTATGACATTTAATAGTACGAGTGCTTAAAGGAAAGGGTGTTTCATATTGTATATCGTTTTTAAATAATTGTTTGAAAAATAATGATTTTATCACTTTTTGTGTACAGAAACAGTGGAAAAAGCAAAGGATTTTATGGTCAAGAGATCGAGAAAGCGGTTCTCAATGACAAACAGGCGATCGTTGGGAGTAATACTCGAGCGAAGGAAAGAGGGATTTGTTGTCATGGGTTTGGGTATTGAATGTGTGGAGGGTTTAGAAAGAAATGATATAATTGTGGGAATTAATGGCAAACCTCTCAAAACATTCACTCAATTGGAGAAAGAGATGCAAAAAGACGGACAGATTGTGAAGCTTTATGTCATTAATAACGGAGAGAATGTTATTATAGAAGTAACGCCAGTCTCTGCTTATAATTACAACTGTTCTCGTTATTAATGCCAACATTTCATTTCCCATTCATTTCTTTGCTTTATTCATAATTTGATTATTAAATTGCATTTTTAATACATTTGTGAAAACAATTGATAACTCATTTACTTCTCGCGATTAAATAAAAATTTTAATTTAGTTTATTTGAAATCTAATTTTTAAATATAACTTTATTTATAACAGAAATCTTCTCTAAATTTCAATTGAAAACTATTAAGACATGAATCGATTAATTAGTTTTCATATAAAAAGGTTTGAATTACAAAACAAAAATAAAATAAATTCAATATTAAAAACTTGTTTTTGTGGACCAGAAATGCGATTGCGGTAACGATTGCCACCAAATACTGGATTCAAAATCAACAAAGAGATGAACAATCAGTACAATTGATGGCAAACAATGGATGCAATGGTCACTCACTGCTGAGAAATGTTCAAATGATGGCTAAACCCAAACCCTTTAGCGACAAGTGGTTCGCGCCGTTTGTGTCCATCAAAAAATCGTTTCGTCAGTCGGAGTGCGAACCGGGAGTCCATATGAATGGAGTTTACATCGCGTCCGGATTCATATGCCATCCCAAGGGGTTTGTCTTGACGTGCTTTGAGGGCTCGTCTCCGCCCAACAGTCGATTCCACGTCCGTCTGGGAGACGACCGGATGTTTGACGCATACCTCGTGATGACAATCGACGAGTTTAGGTTCAAAATACTGATGTTGGACGACAGGGACGACACCGTAGACGAGTGGCCAGTCGTCGAGTTGTGCCGCACTAACGATTTGCAAACGGATGAAACGGTGTGGTCTGTGGGCGGCTATCATTTTAGCGATATGTTTACGGCCGGCACTGTCACCAAACCGATGATGAGTGGCCACAATATCTCACACATCACTCAACAAGATAAAAAGTTTCCCGACATTTGCAACCATCACTTCATACATCACACGGCGATCACCGGTGCGGCCAATCGAGTGCTGGTCAACACTCGACACCAAGTGGTGGGCATCACAATCAACAGCGCCGGAGATA
>CAJPIZ010002163.1:0-14338 GCA_905368565.1 Medioppia subpectinata
GGTGGTCTAACCGCCGACGACTAAGCGTCTCTCGATCAACAATGCCGGCGACTAGCGCCCAATGCCAGATGCGCCTTTAGTCCTCTGTCGGTGGTCTAACCGCCGACGACTAAGCGTCTCTCGCCCAACATTACCGGCGACTAGCGCCCAATGCCAGATGCGCCTTTAGTCCTCTGTCGGTGGTCTAACCGCCGACGACTGAGCGCCTCTTGCCAGACACTCAGCGACTAGCGCCCAATGCCGGCGCGCTTTTAGTCTTTTGTCGGTGACCTAACCGCCGACGACTGAGCGCATCCCGCCCAACATCTAGCGACTAGCGCCTAACGCCAGATGCGCCTTTAGTCCTCTGTTGGTGGTCTAACCGCCGACGACTAAGCGTCTCTCGCCCAACATTACCGGCGACTAGCGCCCAATGCCAGATGCGCCTTTAGTCCTCTGTCGGTGGTCTAACCGCCGACGACTGAGCGCCTCCTGCCCAACACTCGGCGATTAGCGCCCAATGCCAGACGCACTTCAGTCTTTTGTCGGTGGTCTAAACCGCCGACGACTGAGCGCCTAATGGCGACGCCCTTTCAGCCCATTGTTGGCGGCCTAACCGTCAACGACTGAGCGTCACTTGCTAACTAAATCAGGCGATCTCCGCCTGAGGTCAACACACTTGCCCCTCGCTGAATTCCATAACTACTCGGCGGCAATGCGTCGACCCCTCTCTACCATCAGTCGCTCAACGGCTGATTACTCGAGACTTTCCGTCTCACCCCAGCTATGTCTTGAACCCCCCTATAGAGGTCCATTACATAACATTATATTCTGATTCTACGTTAAATTTTACATTGATTTCATATATCAAATGTTAATTTTTAATAAGTTTAAATTTCCCGATTAAAGTGGTCACTACCGCCGAACAAGAGGTAGGTGATTATATCAATGGACTCCTTATGCATTGTACTTTCATTTTATATTGTCAAATCCCGGGTGCCAGCTTAGGCAGATCTCGACATCCTCCTTTATTTATATAAAAATAAAGAACACATATAATTGGTTTAACACTTTAAATAACATACAATAATTAATACTTTCTTTCACAACTATGGTGTAACTTTTACATTAATTCATTGTGTCCAACAAAACATGATGTTTATAATAAAAATTGTATATAAAACAAAATATATCAACAATATTAAATATTTATACAGTATACAGTTAATATTTATATATTTATATATTTGTAAATTAATTATTATTTAAATAACAGACTAATTAATAACAGTATATTACAAAAGCAAATCAATGGCTCTCAAAAGTGCCCCGGGATTAGCGTAATTGTTTGGATTTTTTGGGCTGTCAACATTAATACAAATTAAATCCTCTTTGATCTTGTTAGTTTTATCTTGATCTTTAATCTTGATGACTAGTTCATCAAGAAAACACAGAAAATCTTTAACAAGTTTACGCGTACCACTCTTTTCATCATGGACAGATACCATTTCGTTGATGTATTTGAGAATAAAGCTAGGTAATTATTTTTATAAAATATTTTAATTCATAACTACAACGACAAATATTGTGAAATCTACTCATTTTTGTAATGATTTTATAACGTTAAAATTTATAATTTTACAATACTATACCATAAGAATCGAGGTAAAGGTGTTTGGCTATTAATTGTTAGCAGTTCGGCCAGGCCATTTGCTCTGATACGTTGCGCTTGAGCTAACTTAGCATTTAGCCCCTTGGCAAATATTACCATGTTCGGAAATGTGCATACATTGACATACATTCTTTTAAGGGTTTCCGCTCGCGCTATCTTAACTAACATTTCTTTTATTTTAGGTTTCATTTTACCAAATATCTTTACCAACGCAACTATGTCCTTGGCGCTAAGTAACAAGATTGTTAAATTAGAATTTACATAAGTTTTTAAATGATTAGTGTAGAAAATATTGCAGTATTTACATGTTTAAATAAATAACTTAAAATAAACTCGACTAAATTAATAGCCGTTGTAACATAGCTATCTAGCTAGCAAGATAACATATAAACTAACTGTTTAAACTAATAATTGATTATACATTGTAAAATACTTTACATTGTACTAGTTGAGGTGTTTAGTTTACCAAACGAGTTGCAAAAGTCCTGCATGCCCTTTTCAGTTTCTGGCAGTAAATCAGCACGGCCCAATAAATTGTATTTTTCACCAATTAGATCAACTTCATTATAGATGTCGGCCACGCTGTTTTTGAATGCTTCATAGTTATTTTAATAGTTTATTCAGGTCAGATAGTCTATTAACGTTAAGTTGGACAATATTATTTTTACTTACTTAAGACAACGATTAGGTAGAATATGTGCAAACTTTTATATATAAACATTCTAACATTATAAATACTTAAGCAGTGTAATTATTATTATAAAGGTCTATTATATATAAAGGTCGTATAATTGCAAATATGTTTTCAAATAAATAATTTTTATTTTAAAGAAGGGTGTCGAAGGCCCTATGTTAATTTACCTAAAAAAATAATTTTTATTTAACCCTCCGGAGAAAAGTTATCTAAATTGTATCTTGGCCGATTTTTAGTTCAAAGTTAATTCAATGCGATATTCTTTAGAATACTAAACATATGTTAAATTAGAAGTCAAATGATACAAGTAAAGATGACAACCCAATATCGAATTTGGCCATATTGGTCACTATTTTTGGTAAATATAAACTTAGTCAAAATTAACATATGATATATGAAATCAATGTAGAATTTAACGTAGAATCAGATTATAGTAATATCACATCAGTGATATTTATAGATTTCTTGTAATTTATGTAAAACTACTAAAATTCATTAAAATAAGCTATTACACCACACGAACAACACCACCAGATCCCGACTACCAACCACAACATCCCCACAACCTCGGCCACCACTCACAACACCAATACAACCCAGACTTGATTTCCAGATTAGGTTGTGAAAATCCAATTCCCTCGCCTAGGTCATTGGGGTCACTCTCGGGGTAGAATTGGCTCCTTCTCACTAGTAACAGGTTGAATAACCATCGGAGCCTTGGTGACAGACTTTGAATGGACCAAATCAATTTTTTGTACAAAACACTTCATGATTACAAAAAACTGAATTTAAGCTAAAAAATAATTATTCATTTTAATTTATATTTTTCTTCTATTTTAGCACTAATTTAAGAATAAAGTATGGTTTTAAAAATATATCAATAAACAACGTCAAAATAACAAAAATTAAAATTAAAATTTCTTAATTTGACAATACTTCAAAAACCATATGTTCCGTGCAAACTATAATAATATTGTTGTAAGAGCCGTATGGCCGCCGAGTTTCTGATCGCCCGGCTCGCCCATTCATTCTTTGAAAGGCCGCCGCCGCTCATCCACTCGTAGGCCATACAGCTCTGGTCGGCGGTCGTGCCGAACCCCATCCGCTAATCATTTTAAATAAATAAATAATAATAAAATATAAAATAAAACATTAAAATATACTTACATTTAATTACACAAACAACACAAACACATAAAAAATGAAAAATGAATGATAGTGAATGATAAGAAATAAAGTAAAAGGAAATGAAAGATAAGAGAAAGTAAAAGAGTACAGATAAATAAATAGATAAGAAAAAATAAAAAGTGATGATCAGTAAAAAAAGGGGGGGAAAAGAGAGTACAAAGTATAAGTAGAGAAAAGTTATAGATAAGAAAAGTAAAGCAAATAATAATAGTAAAGATATGAGTGAAAAATGAATAAATAATTAAAAAAAATAAAGCAGAAATAAATAAATAACAAATAAATAAATACATACAAAATATACATACCTGTTAGACATAACCACACATAACTATTGTAAACATAAAACACAAATACAAACAATAAGACAACACAAAACTGAACTGAAAGGAACAGGAAATGAGGTGTGATAAGACGTGAGAATAAAGTCTAAAAATGAAAAAAACAGATGAAAAAAGATTAGAAAAAAAGTTTACATTTAGATAAGAAGTGAGGATAAAGTCTGAAAAGGAAAAAAAGAGATAAAACAAAAGATTAAAACAAAAGATTAAAACATACAAAACACGCAAAAACAAACATAAAAAATAGTTGAAATGAGATTAGGACACACATGTAAAGGGACACAAAGAGACAAAAACAGATAATAAAGTGAAACACAAACATAAAAGTTAACAAATAATGTAAAATTTGCAATATTGTGACGACTGTTTGGCGCCTCTCAAACCGGATGTGCCAAAGTCTGAATACTGAGATGGTATATAAACTACCGTCAAAACTGTAATCAATTAATTAAATATTTGGGTTTTTAATAAAGCATTTTATTTTAAATACTCGAGTGTTTAATTCGGCGATTACTAGTGGACCGACAACTCTTCCATCCAGGCGGCGACGACTCTACCTCTTGGCGGCGACTCTTCACATTGACGGCGACTCTTCACATTGACGGCGACTCTCCACATTGACGGCGACTCTTCTCATTGGCGAAGACTGTTCCCATTGGCGGCGACTCGTACATCGGCGAAGACCATACCTATCGGCGGCAACTCTACTGAGCGACGACACTCTTCTCGACGGGCGATAGCTTACGGACAACTGCGTCAACTCCAACCGTAAGCCTATAATCTCTCATTCACCTTACTATCCCGTTCTCGCCTTACCTTTCCGTCCCCTCTTATACTCTATGATCTAACGAGGTTTATAGTTCGTTGTCGCTGTCGAGTGCCGACCGAGTACTTGTAGTGACGGTGGATGTCTTGTCGAATGAGCGTCTGTGCGGCCGCGAATTCCTAACGGGTGGTTTAACGTGCATGTCGTTCTGCCGGCGAGACGGAAACCTGACCTGCAGGTTTAAGCCGGTAACCGCCTAACAGCCGTAGTCTACTAGTGTTCGCGGGCCATTAGCTGTAATGACTTGCAGTTTTGGTCCCCCTTCCATCGGTGTCCTAGTGCCCTAGTCATCCGGCAACGGTTGACGGCACGGCACTAACTTTTAGTACAGTACTCTTGGTGACTAGCGCCCAATGCCAGACAAGCCTTCAGTCCCTTGTCGGCGGTTTAACCGTCGACGGCTGAGCGTCACTTGCCTTTGCCACCGGTCACCAGCGCCCAATGGCGACGCGCCTTCAGCACTTTGTCGGCGGTCTAACCGTCGACGGTTGAGCGTCACTTGCCTTTGCCACCGGCGACTAGCGCCCAATGGCGACGCGCCTTCAGCCCTTTGTCGGTGGTCTAACCGCCGACGACTAAGCGTCTCTCGCCCAACATTACCGGCGACTAGCGCCCAATGGCAACGCGCCTTCAGCCCTTTGTCGGTGGTCATAGAATGTTTATATATAAAAGTTTGCACATATTCTACCTAATCGTTGTCTTAAGTAAGTAAAAATAATATTGTCCAACTTAACGTTAATAGACTATCTGACCTGAATAAACTATTAAAATAACTATGAAGCATTCAAAAACAGCGTGGCCGACATCTATAATGAAGTTGGTGTAATTGGTGAGAAGTACCATTTATTGGGCCGTGCCGATTTACTGTCAGAGACTGAAAAGGGCATGCAGGACTTTTGCAACTCGTTTGGTAAATTAAACACCACAACTAGTATAATGTAAAGTATTTACAATGTATAATATTTTATTAATTTAAACAATTAGTTTTTATATAAGCTATTTTACAATGGTTATTAAGTTAGTTGAGTGTAATTTAAGTTATTTATTTACACATGTAAATACTGCAAAATTTTCTAAACTAATCATTTAAAACCTTATTTAAATTCTAACTTGGCAACCTTGTTATTTAGCGCCAAGGACATCGTTGCGATTTTAAAGATATTTGATAAAATGGAACCTAAAATTAAAAAAATGTTGGTTAAGATAGCGCGACCGGAAACCTTTAAAAGAATGTATGCACATTTCTTAACATGGTAATATTTGCAAATGGTTTAAATGCCAAATTAGCCCAAATGCAACGTATCAGGGCAAATGGCCTAGCCACAATGCTAACATTTACTAGCCAAACACCTTTACCTCAGTTCTTATGGTATATTATTATAAAATTTAATTTTAATGTTTTAAAATTGTTACATTTATGGAGCTAGTTATAATTTTTAAATTAAAATATTTTATCAAAATAATTATCTAGCTTTTTGCTGAAATACATCAACGAAATGGTAACTGTCCATGATGAAAAGAGTGGTATGCGTAAACTTGTTAAAGATTTTCTGTGTTTTCTTGATGAACTAGTCATCAAGATTAAAGAAGATAAAAATCTCAAAAATTTAATTTGTATTCATGATCTCATCCCAAATTTTAACAAACATTTCCCAAATCCAAACAATTACTCTAATCCCGGGGCCCTTTTGAGAGCCATTAATCTGCTTTTATAATTTACTGTTATTAATTAGTGTGCCACTTGACTAATAATAAATTTACAAGCTGTATAAATATTTATTATTGTAGACATATTAAATTTTACATAAAATCTTTAGCTAAATGTAGTGTGACCAACCGTACACTTTTGAAGTGTACAGTACACTATTTGAGACTTCTGTACACTAATTTCAGACTGTACACTATTGTACACTTTTGGAAAAATTTCTATTAAAAACTAAAATAATAAAATCTAATTGATACAAACCTAATTATATTAATCACACATATTTATATCTAATTAATACAAATCTTGTTATATTAGTCAAACATTATTTATGTCGGTTGAATGCATGGTTGTCTAGCGGCCCAATTTATTGTGTGATTTGAAGTGTATTGTAATCAGTGTTTAATTGAGTTTTATGTCTCAACTAACAGGAGTCTGTGTTTAGTTTTTATATGACATTTTAGTAATGATTTGTTTGTAATCATGGCATCAAAAGATTGGTTAGCAAAACGAGACGAATTAACTGCTAAATGTAATTTGTGTAATATTAATTTTACTGTACAATACTTGGGAGTGAGTGCAATAACTCAACACAAGAATTAAACAAAACATTAATCAAACGAAAAGACATTTAAATCAAACCAAACTCTAATTCAATTCGTTACCAAATCATCAAACAAATATGTAAATTTTTAAAATATAATGACTATTAATGAAATATTATATTCCATTATATGTGTGACTAATATAATGAGATTTGTATTAATTGACAATAAATAATGTGTACACTATTTGTACACTATTTTAGCCTCAATTTTATCAGTTTGTACATTATTGTCTAATACAGAGTTGGTCACACTAGCTAAATGGCTAAGTAATTGTTCCATGGATAATTTTCAATAACAAATTATTAATAAACAGTAATTATTTTTAACATTGGAAACGATTCGTTTGATTACTATTAAATTTTATAATAAATATATTATTCTTGTAAAAAAAAATTAACATGGTGTGAGTTATTGATAACTACATGTAGAATGGTGAGTATCTTTTGTTATCAATTTTTCAAATTTACACTTTTATATAGTTTTAATGTCTATTAAATACGCGGTGAATAGAATATCCAATTTTTATTATAAACATCATGTTTTGTTGGTTACAATGAATTAATGTTAAAGTTATAGCATAGTTTCAAAATAAAGTACTAATGACTTGATGCTATTTAAAGTGTTAACCCAATTATAAATGTTATTTGTGTTTATAAATGTATTTAAATAAATTTATAATAAAAATTATAATTTATTTGAAAACATATTTGCAAATATACAACCATTATATAATATTAATAATAAAATAATAATTAATATGTTCAAATATTTGAAATGTTAAAATGTTTATATATAAAAAGTTTGCACATACTAAGCCTATTAGTTGCAATGTGTAAGTTAAAAATTATTTAAACAAACCTAATAGACTACTTGACCTGACTGATTTATTAAAATAATAATGTAGCATTTGAAACTAGCGTGGCCGACATCTATAATGAAGCTGATGTAATTGCTGAAAAGTACGATTTATTGGGTCGTGTTCATTTACTGCCAGAAACTGAACAGGGTATGCAGGCCTTTTGCAACTCGTTTGGTAAACTAAGCAACACAACTAGTACAATGTATGATAATTTATTAGTTTAAATAATTAGTTATTTCATTAGCTATTAATTCAATCAAGTTTAATTTTAGTTATTTATTTACACATTTAATTTCTAACTTGGCAACTTTGCTACCTAGCACCAAGGACCTAGTTGCAATAATAAAGGTATTTGGCAAAATGAAAACTAAATTTAAAAAAGTGTTGGTTAAGATAGCGAAACCGGAACTTATTAAAAGAATAATGGCCCCTGTATGCACATTTCCTAACATGGTCATATTTGCCAAGGGTTTAAATGCCAAGTTAGTTCAAGAGCAACGTATCAGGGCAAATTTCCTGGCCGCTCTGCTAACAATTAATAGCCAAACACCTTTACCCCGGTTATTATGGTATCGTATAATAAAATTTAATTTTAATGTTTTAAAATCATTGCATTTAATGAGTAGTATTTCACAAGTTCTGTAGCTGGTTATAATTTATAAATTAAAAAATTTTATCAACATAATTATCTAGCTTCGTTCTCAAATACATCAACGAAATGGTATTTGTCCATGATGAAAAGAGTGGTATGCGTAAACTTGTTAAAGATTTTCTGGTTTTTCTCGATGAGTCAATTAGCAAGTTTAAAGAAATTAACAATGTGAAAGAGGATTTGATTTGTATTAATGTTTCTATCCTAAATTTTAAAAATCCAAACAACTACTCTAATCCCGGGGCCCTTTTGAGAGCCATTGATTTGCTTATATAATCAAGTTTTACGGATTATTGTGCCATAATCATTTAAATAATATTTGTTTTACATTTATTTATGTTAACACTACACTTTAATATTACTGCAGCTTTAATTTACACATTACACATTATTTTTATATATTTAAAATATGAACCCCTTTATTGTGACATTTACTAAATTCTAAAAAAATTACACAATATATTTCTTTAGGACTATTTAAAATGTTGGTCACTTTTGGTACTAATATGTCCTAAAATAATGCACTAAAATAAAAAGTGACATAAGGCTTATATTTTTATAATAAACATTATCAATTATTATAAGAATCATTTAATCATGCTATTTATTAGTACAATTTAAGTACTTACAATATATTTAATAATGTAAACAATTTTAAATATAAATAAACTGTTATGTCAATTAAAATGATTTATTATCATACATATCGTAAAGTGTTATCAACATAAATTTAGGACATTCCCTGTATATGGGATTTTATTACGGTTATTTAAACTTTATCATAATTGAACCATATTATATAATTTGTGTTTAAAAATAGTTATAATATAAATTTAATTATTTATAAATAAAAATGTGCGCTTTAGCACTAGGTGCTAAACTAAAACAATGGTACAACTTTATGACCATGCTCACTGTTGAGCCATATTTATTCATATTTATGTTTGTGTCAACGGCCCGACCCGTGCCCACCAATCAGCTATTTGAAGACAAACTGTGTTTATTTAAATATGAACTTAACAGTACATACTGTCATGAATTGCCTAGATTGTCCGACCATGATGATTACATGCATAGTAAATCAAAAATATTAGCTGAGGTTAGCTCGTTGTGGATGTTTATGGCTATGACAGCGGCTATACCGGGAGTATTATCATCATTAATTATCGGCTCCTGGATTGACAAATATCAGCCAGCTAAAAGGTGGCTGTTAATCATGGGCGCTGTGGCTGGTATTTTAGAAGCAATTGTCCTTGTAAATAATTCGTACTGGCTTAGAATAGGTAAAATTTTTAATGTTTTAATTATTGTTACTAACATATTATTTATAATATTATACAAAATAAAAATAATATAATAAGAATATTAAATAATTACATAATATTACAATGAAATATTATAATAATTAATTCAATAAAATAATTATTAATTCGTGTAATTTGTGGTATCAATAATACAATGTATTATATTTAGTAATTAGAAGCATTACATAGTTACATATTTAGCATATATTTAGCATCCTGCATAGATTCTTGGTCAGTATAGAAATCATACATTATAAATGGATATCACTTTTACAATACTATGTTGATATTTCTTATCATTTATAATATTGTAATAATAATATAATAATAAAAGTGTAATATAAATTGTATCATGCAAGCACCCGAATACACTATATTGGCTGCGGTGTCGTCTATATTATGTGGCGGAATGCAAAGTGTAATGACCTCTGTCTGGGCGTATATAGCGTTGACAACTCCCCCTCATCTAATAGCGTTGCGAATGACATTTGCTAAAATACTTACGTCAATAGGTTTGTTGAGTATCTTGATAAATAATTAATTTAAGCGTGTTAAAATGTCTACATGATTATGGTATTATAGCCGCACCATTGGGCACATATTTTGGCGGCTTGGTACTTAACACTAGACCAATTGTAGCCAATGATGGCCACTTGCATAATTATATGGGCGTGTACATAATTTTTGGTTTGGTTAATATAGTAATGTTATTGTGGGCTGTATTCGTGGTAGATGAGAAACGTGATATCGATAAAATAGCTAAATATATTACATTAAATGCTGTAATTGAACATGGTGACAATCATAAACAGCAATTAAAACTGAAACAATACGAAAACAATCGGCACATACATCCTATACGACTATTATTTAACCTGGACAATGTTTGTAAAATGTTTAATACATGTTTTGCCCGGCGCGATAATAATGTACGACTTCAGATCTGGTCACTCTATCTCGCCACCACGGTGACCATATTGGGTTTAATGGCTCCATTTGTATTTCTGTATCCATTTGTACAGAAAGCTTACGGTTGGACATCAGAGACATACAGTAACGCACAGACTATAGCCAGTATTGTATCAGCGCTGGCAATGTTAGTGATTGCACCTGTACTTATTAAAGTAAGTTTTATATTTTTAAACTAGGCAATAAATGCCAAACTAGCAAATAGCAAACAATAATCATATGAATATTATAAAATTATAACAAAATAAAATAACATGTGTATTTTGTTTGTAGAAATTCAAATTCAAAGATTCCACACTTACAATCTTGGGATTGGTCACCCTGTGTGGCCAAAATACACTACGTGGATTAATACTATCGCCCCTCGGGTTTTACATTTCAATGGCTGTTGGTGCGCTAGGTAATTTTTCATCGATCGGTATACGCGCTCAATTATCAAAAATAGTTGACCGTGATGAATTGGGTAAAGTGCTTGGTGTGATGGCCGCTGTGGAGGCTATTACTAGGATGACCGGTGGCCCGTTTTACGCCACTGTGTTTAAAGCAAGCATGGACTGGCAACCGGGATTGGCCTTGCTCATTTCAGGTGCATCCATTGTACCGTCTGTTATATTAATGCTTTGGTTGTTTGTTATTCAAACAAATAATAATAATCCCATTGTTAGCAATGTTACTGAAGATTTAAATAACATGCAAAATGTTAATCTAGATAAAATGCTAGTCTAAGTAATTTTAATAACGTAATTATATTAAGCATTAACAATTTTTATTAAAGAAACTAAATAAAAAACATTTATTGATTGACTAAACGGTTAATCGATGTATATTTAATGATGTTATGTTATATACAATACAATAAGGTATTATTAAATGTCATTAAAACATTTAATACCGATAAAATCAATGAGCCAATATCAAGGATTTACTGTAATATAAAAATATTATTTTATTACCATTATACAATTGTATTGATTATTAATTATAACTTAATAATTGACAATAAATGATGAAATGATTTCATCATAATACAATTTCTTATATGGTAAACAAGATAATTAAATGAAATATATAATTATATTAATGTAAAGTAGATAGTGTACTAGATAATGCACTAAATTTTAGCTTGACACAAATATTACATTAGTACTAGTCTATTGTTGTGTCCAATGAATGGTTTTAATAACAAGTATATTTAAATATTTTTCAATGGATGTAAAGTTATTTATTGTTAAAAATTTATATAAAATCATAACAATTACATTATGTGTGATGGGATGTGTTTATCAGACGTATAAAATAAGTGAATTATACTTTTCATACGAAACCACAACTAATGTATTAATTGAGGCAAATAATGGTCAATACGGTTTACCCGCATTTACCATGTGTGGATATAAACACACCATAATGGACCTAAATAAATTACGCGAATATGTAACAAGAGGTACCTATGTCACTTTTGATTACGCAAAATTCAACAAGCTATCTATTGGCGAGCAATATAATTCAATTAAACACTTTAGCATAAACAACTATGCTAACTTAATTGTTTGAAACATAAATCGTAAAGGCCGATCGGCCACGTGCGATCTCGTTTATGATTACCTTGTATCAATAACTAATTTGAATTATTGCTTTACATTATGGCCAAAGTTTAGAACAACTGGTTACGCTACAACAAACAAAATCCAAACAATTAGCATTCAATTAAATAGGATAACCAAAACATTTCCATTTAACGCATTTACATTTACTACACATTCACCGGTAAAACGTTTAAAAAGCCCTATGGTAGAAGAAACTGAAAGTTTCCTGGTGAAAAACTATACCAAGTTGTCATTAAAATATAAGCAAACTATTATTAAATCACTGGTAAATACCTATAAGCACCGGTGCACTCTCCATAGAGATACATGCAGTTTAAACGGTTGCGTTTACCAAGGTCCGTTTGGCGAGCAATGGATTAACCCTGATTATTTAATTTATAAAAATCGGCGAAAATGTTTTAATGCAACTAATTTATACATGCTTAAAGATATGAATGAAAAGTTGCATAAGAAATGTCTGTCAAAAGCGGCTATGAAAATACCATGTGTTCAATACTATTATTCAACAGAATATAGCGTTGAATCAATGGAAACAAATGATGACTCGTACGCCATAGAAATAACATTGCCTTCAGAACCCATTACAGTCTATGAGATATCGCTGAAAATGTCTGTCGAAGAGTATATAATACTTATGTCTAGTTTATTAGGGCTTTGGTTTGGTTTCTCTGTGCTGGCGTTTACCAGGATTTGTGGCGATATATTTGCTAGGTGTAAATTTGCCGCATATTTACCGATTAATTATAACTCAATCATTTGTAAGAATTGTTTTAAAGGTAAGTTAGTTGTTAACGTTAATAAAGATCATGTTCGAAGAGCTCATAATAATAAATTTGTTATTAATTATAAAAGTTGATGTTTAATATTTGTTATTATAACTTATGATGTAACTAAATAATTGTATTGTTTTAATAATTTTGTGAATTAATAATATATAAATAAAATAATATATTTGCAAATTTTTTTTAGACTTTTAGACTTTAATAAACAATTACTTTTAAAATAACGTTTAATTTATATTTAATATAAATATTATATCTATATATTCAACATACATTATATTTTTACAAATTAATAAAAATCAACAATATTAATATAACTTTATATTATACAATATTATACAAAATGTAATATATTTTTATAAATGAATATAATTTTAAAATATAATAAAGTTTTTTTTTGTTAAAATTCATTAACTTATAAATAGAAAACACACTAGATGTATAATATACGGTGTATGTAACTTTTGTTATAGATATCTTAATTATTATTAATTTATAGTATAACGAATAATTTATATATAATTTATATATGTAAAAGATAACTTACAAATAATTTGGCAATAAATACTAATATGACTGATTACAATAGAACTTATACTTACAACAAGTTGACTTCCGGTAAAAATTGACCGCCTTTTTACTATTGTAATAAACTATTTAATATTAATCATTTTAATCAAAACGCTTTTGTATATTAAAATCTTTAATTATAACTAGTTAGTTAACTTAAGTAATATTAACACCAATACACCACCGTATGCTTTATAAATACATGTTCTATTTGCATAAAATATAAAAATTATATTAAATTAACTATATTCATATTATATAATTAAGTATAAAATCACATTAAACTAATTTATTATTAACAGTGATTACAGTAAGTTTGTTAGATATATAAAAATATTCTATTTATTTATATTTAAAATGACATTTACCAAAATCTATTGTTTTATTCATTCGGTTGTTACAACTATTGTTACATATTTATTTAGTTGTAATATATTTTAGTTAAAAATTGGAAATATATGTAAATGTGTCCTGAAATTCATTCTAAGAATTTAATCCCTATTTTTGTCTTAAAAGTATTTCATTTCATTATAATTTCAATTTCAATATATTCTTGAAATAATTCATATGAATTTCAATCCATTT
>CAJPIZ010002164.1:0-14325 GCA_905368565.1 Medioppia subpectinata
TAATGGCGATCTCTAAAATATTACATAATTGCCCGAAAAGTGACATTTTTTGAAACCCTGGTATTTCACGTGATTTCCATGGACGTCGAAAATTTTGAAAACCTGATTCAATCATCCTATACTTTTGTGTATATTATGCAAAAAATTTGAATGAAATATCTCTTCTAGTTAACGAGTTATTAGCTTTTTAAAATAAGACATACTTTCCGCCCACCCTGTAATAAGGCTTTTAAAGTGTGTATAATAACCTCTCTTACGTACAGTAAGAGAGTTAAGTGACAAAAAGCCCCGAGAGTTGGGAATCACAGCTTATTTACAGACTAAAGAGAAGTAGGAGTTGTATAACATTCCTGAAGGCTAAGTACTAACCAATTATAGGGTCGTTGTGTAACATACATGCAGTTAAGACTGGTTAAAACTAACATACAGGTAAACATAAGTATAGTATACAATGCAGTACATACTGCAATATTTATTAAATGGGTTTAACATTAATATTGTTTTAATATAGAATATTGTAATATATGTAATATTTATTAAATGGGTGTAACATTAATATTGTTTTAATATAGAATATTGTAATATATGTAATATTTATTAAATGGGTGTAACATTAATATTGTTTTAATATAGAATATTGTAGTATATGTTATATTTATTAAAATAATGATATTAATATGAAAATATTTTCATTAAATATGATTAAATAATATTAATTTTATTTGGAAATGCAATAACAATCAACAAATATATGTAGTATCTAATAAACATAATAAACATTTAAAACTACTGTTCACAAAATTCTATTCAGAAATTTGTTATTTAAACACAACATTTTGAGCATTAAAGTCGTTTTAACTTCTGATAATTCTATTATTATATATTAAAAATACAGCATTAAATGAACGTGTAATTTAAAATACAAATTATTTATGCAGTTGTCAATTTGCATATTTTAGTACACTCGTTTGAAATAGGTTTCACCATGGATATTTTTCTAAAAAAGAATGCTAATTTTGAGTGCAATGGCCAAATATCATATGCAACTAACCCGGTTCAGTTCGGCTACGATTTTGTACCCAAAGGCAATTTCACTTTTATGTGGTCTGCAAATGTAAATTAATTATACTTGTTTTATTATAAATAAATATCTAACCCAAAATTTTATCATGATTAAATAATTACAATTATTTATACAGGCCGATTACGTAAACAATAGAATCATCTGTTTCCCATTGTATGCGCTACTCAAAAGTTTGGTAAAATGGACTCAGCATGGGTAATTTAATAAATATTCTGTCATTTTAACAATGTTAACGTATAGGTAATTTTAATTGTTTCAAAATTAATAGCCAGTCATTTTCTCAATAGAGCTATACCTGTGCTAATGGAGAGTAATCATTCCGCAAAGACATCTAATAACTATAGTCACACTGTGCCTCAAATTGACTATATTTACAATAATGTATGTAGATAATTTAAATATATAAAGTAATTTAATTATAATTTAAAATAGCTGTAACTATTACTAGAGGGAAATGTTGAGCACAGTAATGTTATAAGATTTTAACAATCTTTTTACCTTAATTTTAATAATTACAAACCAGGAGTTGGATATTAATCTCGATAAACTGCTTATTAATGACCATATGCTAACATTTACGGATTTTGCGGTCCCGAGTGTTGAGCCCTTGTTAGTAATTTTGGGGGCAAATTATCCAAACACACAAAAGAATTCTTTTAATGGTGTGTTCAAAATATTTGATAATTACGTAAGTATTGTAATATAATTAGTAATATTAGAATTAATTGTAATAATTCTAGTAATATTTTCAAAATTATATTTTTATTAGTTCTGGACATTATTACCAATAACATATTTGTTATGCACATTGCTATTATCACTGCTAAGTGTTAGCCATTTGTTATATAAAAGGTTTAATAAAACAGATCTAACTATTCTTAATAGAAAGTATTTCTATATGAACGAATTAAATGTATCTTTAAATTATCATTATTTTTCTACCATTGCTGTTTTATTATTGCAATGTAAGTACATAACATTGAGAATGCACTTTGTTATATTAGTCAAGTTATTTATCAATTTAATGTTATTTAGCATTTGTAACAAAATGCCAAACAAATTCGTACCTGGTATTGGTGGGCAGTTTATTTATTAGCGGTTTTTTCATTTCAACACTTTTTAATCAAGAGATTTTATCAATTACTATAACAAATCCATACACTGTTATCGACTCTATTCAAGACTTACAGTCCAGACCACAGCTACAGACAAAGCTCTATATGTCAAATACTTCGCTACAAGAGATTCTGGTAATATTTAACACCATTTGTATAATAGATTATTAAGTATAATGATGAATTACACTCTATTAAATCTACCCTATTTCAAAGGAAAACTCGCACCCTGATGAGAGTTGGGCTTTGAATAAAGCGCTGTCCAACGGGTGGGACAAGAATTACATCGATGCGAGTTATACTGACTTTTATGGCGACATAAACATAATTATCAACGATATGTGTAACAAACAATTATATGTATTAATAGGCGACTATAATACAATCACTCAGTTTGTTCAATTAGACCGGGTATATTACGAACAAGTAAGTCACATGAGTAAAACCACTTATTACAATCACGCCTATGGCTATGTGCTTAATAAAAATGTTAAGCCAATTATCAAGCAAGTTTTTCAACAATTGTAAGTCTAATTTAAATCAAATTTGTTCTTAAATATTCTTAATAATTTTTTTAATGTTTCCTAATTTACATAGTTTTAATAGTTGAAAATATTTAATATTGATATTTAATTAATTATGTAATTAGGGTTAGAATCTTTCATGAATGTGGACTAATTGACCGAATGGCTGAGTCTGGTTTACGTATGGCTTATGATCTCATTGTAACTGAAAGGGAGTATATAACTTTAAAACAAGATGCTGATTTTATGGTGCTAGATGAAATGCGTATAATGGTTGGCCCATATGTATTGGGTATTACTCTAGCCCTAGTTGTTTTTACGATTGAAAATTACTCGCATCGTAATCAAGGCACCAATAACCGACTAAATCACTCATGGACAAAAGTTACCATTAAGAGCTATAAATTGTCAAGGAAATATTGATACACATTATAGAATAAATTGAAAATTTTTATTATAAATTATAATAATTAGTAATTAATTACATGAATAATTAAATATTGTTTTTAACACGAGAGATTAATCTAGTTTAATATGGCATGTAAATAAGTTGTAATAAATATAAATGTATAAACTTAACAAATACTTTATTAATTTGCTATTTAATAAGAAGTTATGGTATTTAAATGTTATAAAATAAATTATCTATTTTTAAAAATTATTTTTACTTTCAATTTAATAGTTTGGCATGATTATTTTTGTAACTTGATTTCTGTGTTAATGAGCATCTTTGTTTATTGTTAAAAATACACAATAATAATAAATAACATAGAATTCTTATATGAATTATAATACAATGTGTTTTTCTAGGTATCGGTGACATATTTAGACATGCTATTTTATTATAATAATTTAATTTATATAAAATAAATATATTGATATTTCACATACACTTAATATATCTGATAGTAATTGTTATTAAATTAATTAATTTGAATTATATTAATATATTATATACAAATGTTGCATAGAAGAATTTAATATATACAGTAAACAATTGAATTAATTGCACATTCAACAAAATGAATATATTAATTTAATAATAGAAATATTTGAAATACATGTAAATAATCTACAAACATACAGCTGTATAGCAACAGAAATTAACTTGTTTATAAAAATTAATTTATTAATATACCATGGACGGTTTATTCAAAAAGACAGTCAATTTTGAGTGCGATAGTAAAATGTCGTACGAAACTGGCCCGGTTCAATTTGGCTACGATTTTGTGTCAAATGGTAATTTTACTTTTACATGGGCTGCCAATGTATGTATCGTTACTGTATATACTGTGCAGTATAATTACTTTAACTAATCATCATTAAATATCGTGCACAAAATTTATTATGATTCTTATGTCTGCAATAATAATTATTAATTGTTTGTTAATACAGACCGATGAAGTTAGTACTAAAGTATTTTGTAGCCCTCTATATGCTATGATTAAAAGTCTTGTCAAATGGACACAGCATGGGTAATTGTAATAATTAACTAAACATTATATAATAATACATAATTTAGTATTTTTGAACACGATTACAAAACTTTTGTACATCTAAATAGGGCCGTACCGGTACTTATCGAGACAAATCGTTTCGCAGATGCAATAAATAACCATTCACGTTTTGTGCCACCAATACGTTATATGAAAAACAATGTAAAAGATTTAATAATGATTTTAAAAATATTATTTTGTTAATTAAGTTAATAGTTATAATTGTGGGAAAGGGTTACTATAAAAAGTATTTTACCCGTGTTTTCCAACACCCAATAGGAACTAGATATCAGTATTGATAGGCTTATTATCAACGATCAAATTCAGTCGTTTGCCGACTTCGCGGCCCCCAGTGTTGAACCCCTGTTAGTGATGTTGGGGGCGAAGTATCCAAACACACAGACAAATCCGTTTAATGGTGTGCTCGAGATATTTGACAACTATGTATGTATTTATTTCGTGTTTTTTCGTAATTTGCTGTAAAAATATATTAAATTTGTTTATAGTTTTGGTCACTACTCGTCCTAACAGTTGTTTTATTTACACTTTTATTATCCATTATTAGCATATTTCCAGAATATGAAATAAACATGTATAATTGCAATTATTTAAATAACACAACTACTAAAACTATATTAATTAATCAATTGTTTGTTACACTTAATTCTTTAATAATGCAACGTAAGTAACTAAAAAGGAAAATATTTAAATAGCAAATTGCTTAGCCCATTCTGATTGGTATAAACATGTTCAGTACGGTCCATAGATTTATTTACCGTTGAGAAAATTTGCCAATGGCCAGAAATGACCGAATTAGGGACAAAATTCGAAATAATTACATAGCATTTAATGCATAGACTTTTGGTGAATGGCCCTGTGCTATGTGTGAATCACCACTCATTACAACTTTTTAATGCTTTTAACATTCAATTAAATGCTATGTAATTGTTTCGAATTTTGTCCATAATTCGGTTATTTCTGGCCATTGGCAGATTTTCTAAACGGTAAATAAATCTATGGACCATACTGAACATGTACATACCAATCAGAATGGGCTAAGCAATTTGCTAATTAAATATTTTCCTTTTAAGTTAGCCTATTATTTATGATGTTGACTGTTTAATTAAAATATTATTTACAGCGTTTAAATTAAAGTATTATACAAATCCATACGTGGTATTAGTGGGCAGTCTATTAGTCGCCAAAGTCATAATTACAACACATTTCAATCAAATGATTTTATCGATTACTATAACAAATCCATACACTGTTATTGACTCTCTCCAAGATTTACAGTCTAATCCACGGCTACAGACAAAGCTCTATATGCCTAACGTTACATTACAAGACATTCTGGTAAAATTAATATTTATAAATAATTGCATAAGTTAATAAATCTTACCTTAATGCACAGGAAAATGCCCACCCTGATGAACGCTGGGCATTAAATAAAGCGCTGGCCAACGGGTGGGACAACAACTATATCGACATGAGTTATACTGAATTTTATGGCAAAATAGAAACATTTATTGACGATATGTGTAACAAAAGGAAGTATGTTTTAATTGGTGGTTACAAAACAATTACCAAGATCATTCAGATGAACCCGGTGTATTTTGGTCAAATAACACATATTGGTAAAACTTCTTATTACGATCACACCATTGGATTTGTGTTTAATAAAAACGCTAAACCAATCATCAAGCAAGTTTTTAAAAAGTTGTAAGTTGCGCCTATTTGTACAATGTTACATGTTAATAATTAAATAACAATTATTGTTATAGTTAAAATTTATAAATATTAATTTTTAATTGTAATTGTGTATTTAGGGTTAGGATCTTTAATGAATGTGGGTTATTTGAAAGAATGGCCGACACTGGCCTACGTATGGCTTATAACCTGTTTGTGCCCGAAAAAGTGTATCTTGTATTGAAACAGGATGATGATTTTATGGTGCTAGATGAAATGCGTATAGTGTTTGGTCCGTATTTAGTGAGCATTATTTTGTCCATGATTGTTTTTGGCATTGAAAACTATTTGTATTGTAAGAAACGTAGTTTTTTTTATCCATGTTTAAAGCTAATCATGTGATTATTAATCAGCCAAAACTGTCTTGGACAAATGTCAAAGTTATAAATTATAAATTATTCTGACTGTATAATATGTAAATAATTTAGGTTTATTTATATATTAATTTTTGAAATTTCATTATAAAATTTATTTCAAACTATTTTAAACTAGATGGGATCTAGTATAGTAAACATAATAATTAATATAACTTTACATATATATTAAAATGTATATGTAATTAAGATAATAATTGACATAATTGCCATAATAATTAGTAAATAATTTGACTACAAAAAAATCGTTAAAAATTAATTGGCTAGAAATATTTATTAAATAGTAATTATTTTATGTAAAAATATTGATCTTTTAAACATTAAAATTAAAGCGTTATATGAATTTCTAATTTCAATAACAAATTATTTATTAAATGTACAAGTTGCATACTTTACTGAACACTTTCTAAATAAATGTTGCCATGGACATTTTTTTCTTGCCAAAAACATCTGCCAATTTTGAATGTGATGGTAAAATATCATATAAAAATGATTCCATTCAATTTGGTTACGATTTTGCACCGAAGGGTAATTTTACCTTCACCTGGTCTGGAAATGTAAATTTACAATGATTGCTTTATTCCATTTATTATTGTTGTTGAAATAAATAATTTCATGTTATATCAGAATTTGACAATAATTATATAATTCACAATTTATGCAGGCTGACCATGCAACTACTAAATTCCTTTGCAGCCCTTCGTATGCGTTACTTAAAAGTTTGGTAAAATGGTCCCAGCATGGGTAATTTTAATATTTAATTTATTGTTTTAACAATGATGACTTAAAATTAATTTGTATTGTTATTTAAAATAACATGGTAACTACCTTTTATTTGGATAGAGCCATACCTGTGCTAATGGAGCATGATCACTTTGTGGAGACATCAAATAATGATCTGCAAATTGGCTATATTTACCATAATGTAAAGTATACTTTAAATCGTTAATCAAAATCAAAATTTATAATAGCTTAAAAGTTTAATGTATTATATAACATTGAAAGTTTAATTTAAATATTAATGGTATTTTGACCATATTCTTGACAAAGATTTTAATCATGTTCTAGGAGTTGGATTTCAATATCGATAAACTTCATATCAATGACCAGATGCTAACATTTTCAGATTTTGCGGCCCCTACTGTTGAGCCTTTATTGACTATGTTGGGGGCGAAGTATCCAAATACACAGACAAATCCGTTTAATGGTGTATTTGCCATATTTGATAGTAATGTAAGTATTTATTTAGTAATACAGTATAAAAATAATTATATAGTATTAATATTTTAGGAATTACTATATTTATTATTAAATTTTTAAATAGTTCTGGACACTATTGCCAATAACGATGTTGATACACACCTTGTTATTATCACTATTAAATTTTAGCAAATTATTTAATGACAAGTTTAATAAACCAAATTCAACTGTTCCTAATAGAAAATATTTCAATATTAATGAATTAAAAGTATCTTTAGACTATCATTATTTTTCTACCATCGCAGTTTTATTATTTCAATGTGAGTATACTATTTGTTTATAATAATATTATTAACATTAAATGTTACATGTTAAATGTAACATTAATGTTAATAAATTTTAGTAATGCACTTTGTTATCGTATACAATTTACGAATATTTATTAATTTAATGTTATTTAGCATTTGTAATAAAATGCCGGTCAAATTCGTACATGGTACTAGTGGGCAGTTTATTTATTAGCGGTTTTTTAATTTCAACGCTTTTTAATCAAATGATTTTAACCATTACTATAACAAATCCATACACTGTTATCGACTCTATCCATGACTTACAGTCCAGACCACAACTACAGCCTAAGCTCTATATGTCAAACACTACACTACAAGAGATTCTGGTAATATTTAACATGATATATAACTTATGATATATAAACTAAAATTAACTATGAAATACAATTTAAATTAATAAATTATCTTGGTACTCAGAAAAAATCTCACCCTGATGAAAATTTTGTCCTGAATAAAGCTTTGGCCAACGGATGGGACAGCAATTACATCGATTGGAGTAATACTGACTTTTATGGCGATATAAACACAATCATCGCAAATATTTGTTACAAACGGTTACACGTATTACTAGGTGGCTATCATAAAATTACTACCATTCTCCAAATGAACCGGGTATATTACGAACAGGTAACTCACATTGGCAAAACCACTTATTACGATCACGCCTATGGCTATGTGTTTAATAAAAATGTCAACCCAGTAATCAAGCAAGTTTTTCAAAAATTGTAGGTTTAATTCTAATAAAATTTATATTTAAATGTACTTGATAGATTTTAAATTCTATAATATTGCTTTCGTTAGTTATTATAGTTGAAAATAATTAATATTGATTTTTAAATAATTGTGTAATTACTAATTAGGGTTAGAATTTTTAATGAATGTGGACTACACAACCAAATGGCTGAGTCTGGTATACGTATTGCTTACGACCTTCTTGTAACCGAAAAGGAGTATGTAACTTTAAAACAGGATGATGATTTTATGGTACTAGATGAAATGCGTATAGTGTTTGGCCCATGTGTAATGGGTATTATTTTGTCCATGATTGTTTGTGCGATTGAAAGCTTCTTGTATCGTAAGAAACATAAAGTTATTTTATTAAGATTTAAAACTAATCATGTGATTATAAATTAACCAAAACTTTCTTGGACATTAAAGTTAATAGTTATAATATATTGTAAATGCACTAACTAGTAACACAAATTATATTATATTTAAATGATTTGTTTTATTTATATATTAATGTAAACAAAGACGTATTGTTTTATAATTTCAATTATTTTAGTGATATAATTAACAGCAAATATATTGTATAGTAAAATGTTGATGATATTTTTTGTATTTTGTTATTTAATAATTATTTTAATACTAATTTTTTGGTATACTTTTAAACGTTATTAATACATTAGTCAATGAAGTTTTATCATTTACCATATTTTCCGGCAATTAAAATTCTAATTTATAAATCGTAAAATAACTGTTATAAAATTGTTATAAAAGTTTTATGTTATGTATTTGTTATAACTATTTTTATTTATGGTGTATATAACAAAACATTGCAAAGAATGTTGGTAAAAACTCATAAAGATTTTAATATTATTTTTTTGTTATTATATTTATTTATTATTAATCAATAAAATATAATTAATTAAATAAATATAGAGCTTATTTGACAACAAATATAATGTTTTCATATAATAAGAAATATATTAAATAATTATTCGTAATAAAATCTTATTAGTTGTAAAGTCTTTTCATAAGAAAATACAATTTAAATTAATATAAAAATGTTTCCCAAAATATGCATAAAGTTTTTAATACTAAAAACCCTGTGTTTGTGTGGATTTCTATACCAAACCTATAAAATCAGTTTAATATACTTTTCATACGAAACCACAACAACCATACGGTTTGAATCGCCGGCACTGTTTAGCCCACCGGCGCTCACAATATGCACGTTATCTATGGCTGACAAACAACCTGAGCGTCACAATCAGACCCGCAATCAAACAAATCCGGATTTAAATTATCATAATTTAATAAATCTAACAATTGTTAAACAGTTGGCAACACTAATACCCAACGATAAGTGGATATTATGCCATACCGTCAAATCCCGGACCACTCACGAGACGTGCGATTTCGTCACACAATATCGTACGGCAATCTCTGTCGAACCGCGAGCCCAGTGTATTACCGTGTATTCCCAGTGGTCGACCGAGTCTAGCGATCAGTACGCCATTAACGCGAGTCGCGCGGATATGCCGTACTATATGAATGTCCAAGTGTTAAATATGTCGGTAATAAATAACCACTTTTTCGCGATTTACATACACTGGCGAACGGATCGCATACGCAATCTGTTTGGCAAATCGATGACACTCTTAGACGTACGCAATGTTAGTCTCTATGAAATACGGTTTAGAAAAACGGACATAAAATTTTACAATAGGTTTAAGGGTAGAAAATGTTTTGTAATGCAAACCCGAGACGAGTGTGTGTTTAAGTGTAAGTTCAGGGAATATTACCGGCAATTATCGGTCATACCGTCGATTGGGCTCATATATAATGACGACTATATTGCTAATAAAAGTTTGCATTTGACCACTAAATACAACACTAGTATTGATAATTATTGCGAAAGTGAATGCAGTGATCGCCTGGAGTGCACTCAACACTACTATTCGGTAGACTATACTAAACACGGATTGATTACCGATTTGTTTCAGATTATACTACGCCTGCCGTCAGAACCGGAAACAGTATACGAGATATCATTGAAAATGGCATTTGAAGAATACCTGGTATTCATGGGATCACTATTGAGCCTATGGTTTGGTCTTTCTGTGCTAGTATTTAGTAACTTTTTGTTGAGTATTGCAATGAATTATTTTAATTGCAATTCAACTAAATCCAATATTATTGTACATAATAAACAAAATATATTTAGCTTGACAAATGTTAACAAACAAAATGCTATACTAAATAGAAAGTCTGTTAGAAGGGTCAATGTCAATACTTTTAATTATTTAAAACGTTAATTAATTTTATTTTAAAATTTTTAAGATTTAATATTTAATTGAGTGATAATCAAGTTCATCACAACAGGAATTAAAATATATTTATTACATGTGAATTAAAATACAGTAAATATTGAGTAAATACAGTAAATATTAAATGACAGATTATTCTATTTATTTAATCAATAAACGTTTTTATATTAAATCCATGTATAATTAATTGTATATAATTACAAATATTTAGGAAATTGCTTTTAATTAATGTTTCCTATATGTCATAATGTAAAGGCAAATTTTAATTTATGAATGGTCCATATAAATAATTAAATAATAAACATGTAAATATTTAATATTTTATTACTTTTAATGGTTTTATAATTTTGAATTCTTATTAACAAATAATATTTGTTTAGTAAACGTTGTGTAAATTCTATGCGCATTTCAAGTCGTGCCAAACCGTCGGGTATTTCTGGCGAATCCATTGATTACGACTATCGGCGCAATCGATACTCTCGTCAAACACTGTATTCATTGTGTTTTCACTCAAAAACACATTGAATTCATTGTAATCCAAATATTTCATTAAATTATTTCCCAACTCTATAGCCGTCTCGCATCCGATCGACTCAAACGCCCGGCTATTAAACGTGTCGTTTAGTAGAGATCCAAAATAAATTTCCAAACTCTGATCAGTGGTGTTGTGGCCGACAGTGAAGGCGTGTTGGGCCACTCGTGCTATTGTACTCTCACGGTCAAAGTGCACCGACATCAACATGGGCAAATCATTGAACGCGTTCGCTAATATGGATCTTAATGGATTGGCGCCAATACCTATTGCTAGCAATCTCATTAACCCCGATAGACTAAACGACGGCAGCGATTGTACGCCTGTTGAGTATAGCGTTAGGTATTTTAATGCCCTTAACGTAGAAATAGCGCCGAATAAGTGCGAGTTGTTTGTGGCCGACTCAGTGATCGGGGTATTGCTAATAGAAAGTTCAGTTACTGTTAAGTTTGTTCCGTTAAATGCGGCGACATTTATGTGTTTCAAGTGATTGGCATTATTGATGACAATTGTGTTGAATTGAATGCCTCCGAACGCATTGGCCGGCAGTTTCTCTATAGCCGTGTTATATAAATAGAATCCGTCAAATGATTTCTTATCTGCGGGTAGTTTACGGCTCAGGTCAGTAAATACGGCCTTTATATCAAAGCTCTCGTATCCGTCGCAGTGAATGTTGCAATATGTTTGATAAACTTTGTATATGCATGGTGCTTGAATGGGCACATCTATGGGACATTCGCCAACCACGTTGCTAATTAACCAAATTAGCACCAATGATAATGCTATGTAATAATTACTCTTTAAATATTGTTTATATGAATTGTAAGTAACCATACTCTTATTATGCATTATTAATAATAATAATAATTTATTATAAATGTACAAATATTATATAAACAGTTCAAATTTATTTTATTATATAACTTGCAATCTAAATTATGTTAGTAACTTTTGTATAATAGATTTTCTTACATTTATACTTAAAGCCGATTGATTTTTCAACTATTTCTATTAGAAACTCACGAATGTATTAAAGATTGTTTTTGAACTTAAAATATTTATACATAATTCACTTTTGTTATCACAATTTAGCAAAAAAATGCTGATTTGTAATATTCCTGTAGTTTTTTAACAATGGATTAGTACAGCATTAATATGTTGTCAAGTAATTTAATTATATATTATCATATCTTATGTTTTAAAATAGTTATATGTAAATAACCATATAAGCAAAATAACTTAATGTTATGTTAATTCTAATCTTACAAATGTTATTTGTTAGTTTCAAATGTTAAAGTAAGAGATTTTTGCAATTAATCCAACATTTTTAACATTGTACGAATAGTGCATTAAAATCGAGCGCATTATCATTGGATTTAAATGGTATTTGTAGCTATAATACTAAATCTAAATTAATGAATAAGGTACCAAATTAACAAGCGAAAAATAAGCTTTAAAATGATATAAATTTATATCATGATATATTCAATAATTTAATTCGCAATTAAAATTTGTAATTATAGTTAAGGAAAATATAATCATGAAAATTATTTGTTCAAGGTCTATTTTCATTAATTATTAATTAATCTTATTATATTAAACCTGACGAGGATGACCAAATTAAACACAAATGATTGTATGACAATTACCAATCAAATTAAAAAAATTAAAATATGATTTAAATTAATTTAAAACAGTTAAAAATGGCTAACTCCAATTGCTTAAACAAATCAAAAGTGGGTGTTTAATGAGAATTTAACATTGGAAAGACACACCCTATAGATTAAAATTAGTAGCCACTATGTTTTCTTAACTATAATTACAAATTTTAATTGCGAATTAAATTATTGGATATATCTTGATATATATCATTTTAAATCTTATTTTTCGCTTGTTAATTTGGTACCTTATTCATTAATTTAGATTTAGTATTATGGCTACAAATACCATTTAAATCCAATGATAATGCGCTCGATTTTAATGCACTATTTGTAATGTTTCTACCAATATTGTGTAAATTTCAAAATGATATTTGTATTTAACATAACATTAACTAATAACTAATTATATCATTTTAAATCTTATTTTTCGCTTGTTAATTTGGTACCTTATTCATTAATTTAGATTTAGTATTATGGCTACAAATACCATTTAAATCCAATGATAATGCGCTCGATTTTAATGCACTATTTGTAATGTTTCTACCAATATTGTGTAAATTTCAAAATGATATTTGTATTTAACATAACATTAACTAATAACTAAGTTATAATACTTTATTTTGCAAAACACACTAAATATTAAACAAATTACAAGTTCCCTTTAAGTACAGTACATGGATAATGTTAATGCATGGGAATGTATAGATATGTTTCCTAGCTATAAGTTAAACCATACTTTTAATATACTCTATGTTGAAATAATTAGTGGCACACTATTTCTCAATTTAGACTAAAAATATTCAAATTTAACCATAACTTATTAACTGTGATACATTAACTGTATATTAATTATATTCTTCAAATGTTTTCCTATTTATTTGTATTAACACTTTATTTGTATCATCTGTGCATTAATGCACTGGGTATTTTAAAACTGTTGGCTAAAATCATGTATTATAGTCAGTGGTAAAAAATTCCAGCTATGCCTAAACCAAACATTTGAGTAAGTTTTGGATTAATCATAACTTCATTTGCATATCTGGTGTCCAAGCAGTGAATTTTCAAAGAGAGGTCACTTTTCAAAAACGCCCACGATATCAAACGTGTAACTTTTTAAACCCTTAACATTTCAGTGCATTTGCAAAACCATAACAAAAACACTAGCGCCGCCACATATCGACTACCCA
>CAJPIZ010002165.1:0-14323 GCA_905368565.1 Medioppia subpectinata
CTCTCTCTCTCTCTCTCTCTCTCTCTCTCTTGGGTGGTCTCTAGATATGGGTGATCCTCATCCCGACTCCCAAACTGACTGCCAATTTGCTCTCAAGTAGGTTTAGGTGCCTCTCATTTATATTAGTCATAACATAGAGGTTATGTCAGAATAGCTTATATTCCGTACGTATGTATATATTTATCGCTTATTCTTAACGTTAAAACTTATCAGAGTTTGTGAGCAGAAGAGAAGACATAATATAATAGAAGATCTATTGATAATAATAGCGAATTTTGCACGAAAACTGAGAGACACTTAAATATGTTTGAAAGAGAGTTAGCGTTGGGAACAGAGAATTGCCGACCATCTGCCTTTGCTCTCTCTCTCTCTCTCTCTCTCTCTCTCTCTTAATTGCAATAAAGTTTGAAGAAGACCAAGTTCTTTGGTGATGGTGTTGTTTATGAGGGCCGGTGGCAATGGTTGGCAATGGCAGCACAGGCAACAACATTAAACTTATTTGGATGATACTGTATTTGGGCATTAGCTCACCTGCTGGGGTTGTTCGCACTGTTATTAAATGAGATATACCTTAATTAACTTGAAATACAGCACAACAAGCGCTCAAATCTTAGTTTATTTCATAACTTAATAGCGAATACAAACCCAAAATAGCTCTATATTTCTCTATCCCTATGTATTTGAATGTATTTTTTGTTGGTGTGGTTTATTCGAGAGGCACCTCAACTCTCAACTCAAAACTGAAGGTAATTTTTATGTTATGTTATGCAAAGCACCGATAGATGCAATACAACCGCACCTCTCCTTTCATACAAAAGCTGGCATTGGATGGATGTCTACCCATAACTAAATAATGATATCCTCATATCGAAAGCCATGTTATTTTCTATTACATATGTGTTTATTGCTTTAGATATGAGTTATTTATTACTAAATAAAATTATTATTTTTCTTCTTTAATTATTTCGCATTTTCATTGAGACCTTAGAAATGAAACTTTTTATTACAATATAATTCATATAATACTTGAATTGCAATTCGTATAATAAATTCTATGCCTTATCTAAATTGAGATTATTTGCTGTTAGAATTGATTTAATGATATATTTATAAAACAAAATTTTGTGAATACTTTAATAAATTCATTACTTTGTTAAAATATTTCACAGAATTTTTCACTGATTATATGTTGTGTTTAAAAATATTTGCAACACTTTATGGATTTAATAATATAAGTAATATATTAATAGTTTAGTCTTCTTTTTATAAAATTAAATAAATTTATTAAAAAATATAATTTACAAATGAATAATTTATCCATAAAAGCGATAAATAATATATACATTTGCTTAACAACTCAATTGAGTGTTTTTTCGATGTGAAAACTTGAATTTTAAGATATCAATGGCTTAAAAATTCGCTTATTATTTGTTATTAAGGGTATATAATGGGTGAAGAATCTCTCTATTTTCACTATAAATTACTCATTTTCTTTGACGCGAAACTAATTTATAAAATATATAATAAAGAATAAGGTTTTTTAAAAATAACAATTGTATGGAAATAAATGAATAGTTTTTCTGCAACAAAAATGATTACAAATAATGGACTAAATATTGCTTAGGAAACCAGAATCTCCACTCAACAGAGCAGTCAGTGAGCGCTTTGGATGCAGTGTTTTGTATTAGTTTCACAATTTATGAATTAAAAACTGTGAGCGCATTGTGTTGTGAACATAGGGAGCAAATTTTGCCGCTAAATTAAGCCACCCTTACGTCTGATTCAAAATGTGTGAAAAACGGCAAAAACACACATAAGAGTAGAGCCGAGAGTGGGTGAGAGAGGAAGAGGGGTGAGAGAGAGAGAGAGAGAGAGAGAGATCTTAACGTTAAAACTTATCAGAGTTTGTGAGCAGAAGAGAAGACATAATATAATAGAAGATCTATTGATAATAATAGCGAATTTTGCACGAAAACTGAGAGACACTTAAATATGTTTGAAAGAGAGAGAGAGAGAGTGGCTGGAGAGGATGGAGAGCAGTAGGAATAGAAAATAGTGAGGATAGAGAGGAATACTCTTTATATAAAGCGTTTGAATGGAATGTTAGGAATGTTTAGGGAAACGATGGAAGAGAAGGGAAGTGAAAGGAAGCGGTGAAACATAGGTTGAGATGTGTTTGTGAGAGAGAATAATTAAATCGATGCCCAGTTCTGTATATATTGTGTTATTTATATATATAAGTGAGAGAAGCGATCACTTATGCGTATAATTCTGATATCAAAGTTGACGTAAAGCTAGGGCTGGCATTGGGATGGCATGAGTGCAACATCACTGGGCTTTATGTACGGCATATCTCCATATTGTTGTTCAGTCTTCACTGACTTTTGATTCATATAAGAGGTGGTAAGGCGTAAGGCATACATGCATTGACTCTGATTTTTCTCAACGTTTTTTCAAAAGACTACATAATAATCGGCGCGAAAATATTTACAGCTCTATGAGAGTGAGGGACCGACTCCTATGAATGGCTAAACACTGAACTCAGCGTTCACTTCATAGTAGAGAGAAATTATTGAAAATAATGTTATGATTCGTAACAAATCTATTTCTGCATCAAAAGAGATGACTCCGAGAATTGAATAATTTGTAAGTTATATATACAAAAAATAGGCAAAGAATTTGATCAGCAATTCAATGTTTAGCGAACAGAAATATGTGAATAAATGGACTTAATTATAGATTTAGTTATAACTGTTGGGCACAAACATTATTGGTTTATATATTCATGAAAAGTGGTATCGAGAAGAGAGTAGAGTTCTCTCTCTCTCTCTCTCTCTCTGCAAACGGCGTTCACTTTTTTGAAAAATAGACTCTCTTTCTAATATTCATGAAAAGTGGTATTGAGAAGAGAGTAGAGTTCTCTCTCTCTCTCTCTCTCTCGCTGTGGAGTTATTCAGGTTTTTAATTTTGACGCCTCATTCCTAATAGAGATTACGAATTAGGGGTTTATTTTTGCGGATGATTTATCACAAGCAAAGACAAGAAAGCTCTGAACGACTGAACGACCAGTTGATTGCATTCCAAATGGTCTGAAATCATTATTTTGTGACACAACACACGCACCCATACATAAATCATTGCACACTTTGACTATTGGCAGACATGCGACCGATCGCTAATTTATTTTGTTTTATTAGTTTTCACTTCATTTCGTAAATTCAAATAATCAAATCAATTATTTTATTTTTGAAAAAAATCTATTAAAACATTCTCTGCTGTTGTGTTGAATATAAATGAGAATCAATTCATTCAAAAGTCTATTCTCGTGAAATCGATGTCGAGATGAGATCATTGGGTGCCATAAATCCAAGTGATATATTCTATTAGCTTTTAAGCTTGTCTTAAATATTTGGGGCCAACATTTCCACTCACAAGTCACATATGCTTTAGTATAGGCACTGAATTTACTCGCAATTTATAGCAAACACTTATCTGTTAATAGACTATACAGTATATTATGCGCTAACATATGATATATAAGAAATAGATTTGTAAAAAAATAATTAAAACAAAAATAAATTTATAAGCAAATGAAATGGATGTGTGTGTCTATATGTGCTGTAACTTTTGGTTGGGCGTTGTGGGGCAGGTGGTGGTCCACTCTCGAGGCACAAGTATTCATCACAAATGTATTGCTAAATCATATCACATTCATTATATTTTGTATATACGGTATGAATATACATGTGTGCGATTGCCTCCCCTTTTGCCAAACCTTTCGCTTCTGACTATTCATACATCAAAACGAGTGAAATCTGCGATAAAAGCCCGGATCGAAGAAAAAAGTGGGAAATAAATGTAAATTAAAAAATTAATTTTTAAAATAATAACTGTATGAATGACTAATGAGATAATTTCTCCTATGAGGCGAATGTAAGCTTTTGTTTAATATTTATGGCAAATGTTTTCGAGTTTAGGGAGACTTAGAAAGAGAGTCTATTTTTCAAAAAAGTGAACGCCGTTTGCAGAGTATGTTTGCTGTGTATGTAATGTATTGAAAGATATATGAGTACTGTTTTGTACGCCTGAGCTTTGAGTTGAGCATCAATACATCAAATGCTGTTAAGGGCTCTACTCTATCCACTAAATGCTAAATTCAAATCAATGTAAGTTATAGGTGGTTGGCATTTGCCAAATGAGCGCCTGTAGTGATACGGAACCCCTCTGTTGTTGTTGTAGAACCGAAACAAATGAGAGAATATCAGTGAGAGAGAGAGAGAGAGAGAGAGAGAGAGAGAGAGAGCACCCAAAGCTCTTTCACGGCATAAGACAGTAACTGATGTGTTGTGTCTATTGTGACCTTCCATTTGAATTTTGTATCAGAAAATTGAAAACTAACTGAAGACTGAGTTCATGCCTGCGGCCACTTGTATAGCACTGATCGCTGTTATAAACCATAGAAGCATAGAATTTGTTGCCCTTTCATGTCGGACATGGATGGCATCGATGGCACCCAACTCTCACACATCTCCATAAATCTGCCCAATTGTTTGCATTCAAACAATTCTCGTTATCATTATTATTGCTTTTTTCTATTCATACCAAAAACATAGCAAAAACCACTTTTTTTACAACTTATAGAGAAAACAAAATGAAAAAACAAATTCAATATCAAAATAGTAATGACTTAGAAATTTAAATTAAAGCCAAATCTCAAGTTATTTTTTGTTGTTTGGATATAATTTCTTTCAAAGCAAAAGTTAGTGTTTCGGAGCCATCATTAAAGGCTAGGGCTGTAGTGGAGAAGAGAGGCTGTAGTTTGAGGGGAGCGAGAGATGGGGAGAAGCAAAAGTGCTTTACAAACGGAACTCATTCTCTTCGGCAATAGAGTCGGCAGTTTGTGTTGAATATAAAGGTTGGAAATAGCTTTTGGGTGCAATGATGGGTGATGTGATGGGCGCTTAGTTTCTTGGTTTTGTTGGCCCATCACTTGCGCCCCAATACCTGAAGGCGATATCTGTTGTAAGCGGTCGTCCCATTATGGGTGTCCTGTGTTTGCTGTGTATTATCACTACTACACTATGTATTACTAGTAATATTGTATATAAGTATTTGTTTGGTATTTATTTCTGTACAATATTCGGTGTGTTGTCTCCCTATTGAATATTTATTGGACAAACTATTGGACAAACCATAGGACAAACCGTAGGACATGTAATACATGTATTTCATTGTGACATTCCATTGAAGAGCGCAAATATATCCAAACAGACAAACCGTTTTGTATGGCATTCATTCAGACTTTATTTATAGCCATTTAAGTCTTTGATGTCAACCTTTTCTGATACATACTATCGACCCATTGCTGAACATTTGCTAACATGTATGCAGAGAATGCCTGCACTAAAACTCCAATACAGTTCAACACAAATACTGTTTATATTATATTGGATTTCAATCAAAAGATCTGATTCTCATTCAATTCTGATGCCAAACACAAGAGATGTTTTAAACATTCACTTCTTTTGCGTGCTTTTTGTCCGTCAGTTGCAATCAAATGCCAAAACATATCTTCTCTTGCATTCAATATTTTTTGCTTTCAATAATGAGATGAACCAAAGAAAGAGCCCAAAGTTTTGAAGGCAATTGAAGGCATCAAAAAAAGTTTTCATAGATTTATTCAAATTTTTGAATGAAATGTAATTTCGTGATGAGGGCGGGACTGATAGAGGCTCTGATGGCTCTGATCGCCAACAAAGTTCTCAGAGAGTAGTTCTTTATTTCTCATCAGAAGTAGAGATATAATTGAGAGCCTATAGGAAAATAAAGGGGGACTTCGGGTATACGTGTATAGCCGTAAGCAATAATGTCATCAATATTGAGTGAGAGCCTTGTAATCAGCAAAGGTTCGTGTAATCAACGCACCCTATGGTGTTGGCCCGTCACCCCACCTGGACCTACACATCCAATGGGCACTACCACCACATCGATACACACCACTGCCATCATTGGCTCCTTCACCATAACAGGTGTGCATTCACCCAATACTGAGCCCCTCTCTCTCACAATCCCTGTGCCTTGTCTTCAGCCAAAGCACATCTCCATCCCAGACATTGCTCTCTCCAATACATTCATAATAAGTTTTTAGCACTAGTTTTTATAAATCTATACAATAACGCAGAACTCAATTCACTGTTCACTCTCTGGTTGTTATGAAAAATTAAGCGAAACGAGGAGGCAATCCATTGCCAACAAATAATAATGAAATTTTTTAGTATAACATCATTATAAGCATCTAATACTACCCCAACTCTTGTCTGCCCGACCACTCACTACCGAACAGCACTTGCATTACTCTACACTATATTCTGTACATACTTTATATACTTTATACATATTGTATATATCGTACAATATGTTAACTATTATTTCACGAATATAACTCACTTTCAATACAACCATTAAATCACATCAAAATAATAGTGTCTCTCAATTCAAATACAATATTTATATAATAAATTCATTAAATGCTTCTTTCGGTAAATATTTTCTTTATGTTTTGTTTAGTCGTAAAACTCATTAAACAAAAAACACATTAAATTTGTTAAATAAAGTTATTTTTAGCGATATGTCTAAAATGCAGTTTAATTGCATTAATAATATACAAATTATTAGTCTTTATTTGAATTTAAATAGTGTTTTGTTTGTAAGAAAGACTTTTTGAACATAATTTATACTGATTTAGATATTTTGTTGGACACTATATTAGGCGTAGACTTAGGGCTCATCTGCGCTCAAAGGCATTCACAATCATTAGCTGTTTTGCTATCACTTCTTGTTAATGACAAGAGTGTAGAAACAAATGATTGTTATCTCTCTATAATTGGAGGTCAACTAACTTTAATATTATACTCAAGTTTTACATCATTTTATTCATTACTCTCTACACATAATTGCATAACGAATACATAGATGTACTGCACTTTCATAGTAATCATAATCGCATATAACATAATATATACAGTATTTTGTCAGTAATACAAACAAATGTTCACTTCAAAAATGATATCATAAGTGCACTCCACTATAACATACAAATTAGAAAAATATTTTATTATAATTCATTAATGTTAATGATTGGGAATGGGAGGCAATTATAAGCGAGTCATTCGCTTAAATGCAGCGCTACCTGAAAAATATATGATTACTTTCCATACATTGCCTACAAAAATAGGACTCAACTCCGCAGAGCCGCTCATCTAAACCATCAAATCATCAGTTTTTTCACTCATATGAATGCTTAACAATAAAAGTAAGTTTTTGTTATGATATGCTTCGACTCATAAGCACTACAATTATTAACTTAAATATTAAGCATATAGTAATAGTCTGTGTAGTGTTATATAATAACTCACAAAAAAATATTTTATGTGATCAGAATTTTTAACATTTAGTTAAAATGATGTGAAGTAGTGTTACGGCAGACACTATGTATGTATACCAGAGTATACAGTAGTATACAAAACCATTACATATGAATTGAGAAAATATGAAAATATGTTCACTTTTGAAAACTATTCATTGATTTTTTAAAACTTAACTTATTCTACACAACATTGCAATGCATACGAATTCATTACTTCAAAAATATATTCAATTGGTGTACAATCGGTGTATTTACGTGTATTATAAGTCCATTGAATTATTGATGTTTTTTATCTTTATCTATTATTTACACAAATTATTTTCTTTTTAAAAAATTATTAGTTAAAAGTGATCAATAAATTTAATGCACTGTATAATACACTGTAAGCATTGTATGGTGTAATCAAAATATCAAATTCTTAAACTCAAATTTAAAATATAAATTTTGATTTACTTATAATAGGATACAAGTTATTTGAGTTAATATTGAGTTATTATCTAACCATTTGACTGATATGTCGATGAACTTTGAAAATTGTATAATTTAGTTGGAAATGAATCTGAATTGAAACCAAGACATAAGACATGTTTCTTTATAATAAATTTGATAAATTTTATTTTTTCTAAATGTATATATGAAGCCAATAGAGTTATGTTGTCTATAAAAATATCCCAACGAATGGCTTTATGAAGAAATAATGACAGACTCTCTACTAATTTATGCTCTCATAATGAAAGCAATTTAGAAATGGTGTTCAGAATTGGCTCATCAGATGAATTACTCACGAAAGCCATCCGAAAGCCATCTGCCAATTGAACACAACCTATAAGTGTTGGCTAATTATGCGCCTAATTATTGTCATACACTATACACTACTCTAACGAATCACAGATTAAATCGATTTTTTCTGAAAAATAAATTTCTGAAAATACTCGAAGCGTTTTAACATTTTTTCGCTGACATTCTTGTCTTCAAGTTTCCAAACATTTAAAAAGCAATTTCAATGCTCTGTTCGACTCATTGCACATCATTTGTGGCTTTTTGTAAATCAATTAACACTTTGAATAATTAACTATTTGTTAAGTCATCGAAAAATCTCTGTTAACTCTTTTAACTATTCCACTTAAATATAGACTAAAAGCTGTCATTTTTTGTGTCCAAAAATAAAATTAAATAAATAAAATTTGTTATAAAAAATAAAGACTTTTTTCATTCAATTACAATGAATTGTATAACAATGAGAATACTATATGTAATATGAAAGCAATTTTAAAAGAATATCTTAAGAATCAGATCATAATATTAGTGAACGACAATCAATCATAGCTTTATTGACAATGCAATCAATTTTGTCTATTATTTTCTACAATCATTGAATGCATTTTTAATACAAAACTCAATACTTTATTTTCAGTTGAATAACAATTCTTCAATTCTTTGATTTGCGTTCACTTCTAAACCAATTATATTATGAATAAATAAAATAAAAATAACACAAAAGGAAATACAAAACATATTATTTTAATAAATATAGAGATGAGAAGCAGAGATATTGAGGGCTATGTTTAAAATATAGTCTTCCAATCAAATCACAACTATTGGTACATTTTGTTGCCATTCCTCCACTCCATGTAAGTCTAAATTTTCATATAATAATATACAATATGTATAATCCATACATAAGTTATATTTATCAATGCATTTCTATATATATTTAATGATAATATCAAAACATTTTGTTTTATTAATGGATTACAATCATTAAGTCTATAATTGTGTCCGTAATTGGAGTATAAATGAATAAATTTATTCAAAAGCGTTACATTAAAACTTCAGTTCATTATACAGTTGTATATTATATGCAAAATACTATTTGAATGGCAATTAAAAAGCTTTTTTGATAATTAACCTCATCTGTCGTTTACTGCATCTTATTTTATGAAATGTTTTTATTTAGAAACTAATGAAAACTCATTTTTAATCTCTAGTCAATAATAACAAAAACAATTATTTGTTTAATTATAAAATATAATAAATGTTATAATAATTTATCTTAACGAACAAATATATACTGTATTTAATAAACGAATATATTAATTGGCAAATACATTAAAATTGTGTCCTGAATATAGACATGTATTTTGGGCTTTTGAACATTGCTTTTAATTTATAGTTTAATTTGAATTAAAAGATCATAATTATTTTAAAATTATATTTAAGTATTTCTACCATGTCAGTCTTAATATGTTTATATTTTTAAATATAGTTTTAAATTTGTGCTAAAATTTGTTATGTCAATAATTATAGGTAAATAATAATATTAATTTTAAAGCTAAAAGTAAATTACATTTGGATATATGAGCGTTGAGTTTAGAAATAAAGTGATAAATTTTTGGGAAAAAATATTTTAAAATTTAAGTAAAAAAATGTCTGAAATAAGACTTAAAACTAGAAAATTATCGCTAATTTTAACGCATCGTTTGAATTACATTTAATGAAATAATTTCCTTTATCTCAATCTTATATTAATTACTAAATAATTGCTTTTTATCCTTAAAAACTCATTTATTGAGTGAATTTTGACGTTTAGTTTAAAGTTTTCTATAATAATACTTAATAATAAATTTGTCCAATATTTTAGTTATAATTAACTCATTTAAAGTAAATGTGTGTCTGTTTTGTCCGCTTTTGACAAATTGATGAGAAGTTTATTCTCTGTTAGAGTTTTTTGCGAGAATATAATTAGTTTTTTCCTCTGCTTTCCTGTTATTAAACTTATTTAATTTTTTTGCTCACAATATTTAAAACACAAAATAAAAATAAATCTGTTTTTCAATGTTTTAATATCAAAGTTAAAAATAACAAAAATTAATTTCCAATTTGACAACAATTTGTAAATTCCAAGCAAATAGCGATTGCTTAATAATAACGACAACATTTTAGCCGATAGTGATTCGTGTTATTATAACCTAAAGTTTGTGCCATTAATTACTTGTAGAGTACATTATACTATTTGATCGCTAATTCATATACAATCCATATAATGGTATTGATTGGCGTTTCGCATAATCATAAAAAACATGGGAATGAGTGTATTGTATAACACTTTTTGGTTTGGGCTCTGTTTCGGTAGTGAAGGGCAACAACACCTCCGTTAGGTTTTGTCGCCTCAACTCTCGCTATAACAACAAAATATGAAAATCAATAAAACCTTTTGTGTAACTAAGCATTTATGTGGCGCTTAATAATTGCTTCTTTATTCATGTAACAAATTATACACTATTTTGGGAGAAAACAACAAATTCATAACCCATTCAAAGCCTTATGTTTATTACACTGTTTTAATTCTGATTTTATTTGAATACCTGTTTTAATTTGTTCATACATTCAGAAAATTGTTTCGTAAATTCCTTATTAATATAATAAGTATTAATGCAATGAAAATAAATCTTATTTTGTTATGAATACAGAATTACTTTCGTTTTAAGCGTATATTACAATGAGATTGAAATTTATTTTTTAAGATTTCAAGTTTAATTGAAAACAAAATTAATTCAAGAATAAGTGAAAAAATATTTGAGTATTTATTATAAGCAATAAAAATAAATTTTCAAATAAATTTATTGAAAGAATAGATGTTTATCTGCTTTATTCGGATATTAACTAATATTCAAAGACTTTTTCAATTCACTATAACTTAGTATCAGATAATTAGTAAAACGTGTGTTAAATGTAATCAACAAAAGAGCAGACATTAAGTGCATTATATCTTAAGTCATAAATTGCATAATTTGTTACGAGAGAGAAGTGAACGCTCTCTCAAAGTGTATTCAAACAATCATTTTTACATGAATTTTGTGTATAATTTTACATCAATTCTGGCGTTTATTTCAATTCAAACCATAGCTTAAGACATACATACTGTATTCACATCTTGTATGTAATAGAAAAATATTTGTTCGCAAATGACTTTACATTTAATTATTTATATTTATTTCCATAGATTTTATCACATAATTAAACATAAGAGCGACGCAAATGTTTCCCCTTTTGAACCCCGTATCATAAATATATTAAAATTACTGATCAATATTCACACTAACGTTAAGAACTTCATTAACAAATGTAATAAAAATTATTATTATAGTTATTTTTTGGTTAAATTTTTCAAAACAACTTGTTTTGGAATTTAAGACAACTTTTTGGTTACTTAAACTACGATAAGAAGTATATAATTTTACCATAGACTACATTTCGGAGTTTTATTTTGGATAGATACTGTATATTATATTGATAAATATTATTTGTTTGTAATGCTATAAAATTAGACAATTAGACAAATGTGACTATTAGTGTGAGGGTAAAAGAAAATTATAAATTAATTAGGAATTATATTCTTCCATATGTTTTACTATAAATAATAGATAACTTAATAAACATAAATGATTTAAGTTATCAAAATAAATATGTTTATCGTTTACAACAATGAATGTTAACCTGTGAGACTTTGGTGGCCACCAAATTGCATAATAAGGACACTTTTAACTTTTATTTTATATTTTACTCATAAATACATATAAAATGTGTACAGTATATTTAATATTGAAGTCAATTTGAAAATAAATACAATTCTCTGTGATTTTAATGACACAATTAATTTATATTATATTATTTTATTCTTAATTTAAGTACAATTTTAAAACAATATTTTTGGATAACAATAATGTAAAGTATGTAAAATACAAGTTGTTAAAATCTCTGTTTATAAATTAATTAATAAATAATATTTAAATTTAAAATTACATGTTTATTTTCTACAAAAATTTCAGAGCTTACATCCTTTTGTTTGTGTTAAATGTAGAACATAGCTTTTATATAAGCACTAAAACCTTGTTCTTATAAATAATCGCTTTATTATTATTATTCAAACATTAAAAACAAGCGAAGAAGACGTGAGAAAAGAAAAAGATTTAACGAGTTTTTTTACAAATTATTTCATTTACGTTATGAGCCTTTAAAATGTTCACTAAATAAAAATAACCAAAACTTAATTTATTTTATTGCAGAAGAATTCTTACAAATATAGACATTATTTTCATTATATAATAGAAATTATGATTTGAATGTTTTTAATAAGGACTTTAAAATGTGTGTACATTTTGTATTAAAACAAGTTTTGAATTTATTAATGAAAGATTTTATGATATTTTCAACACAATTACAAAGTGTTGGATAAAATTAATTAAACTTTTTTTAATAATAAAAATTTTTACAAACATTTTTAAAAATATGAATCACTTGTTTGTCTTATTTATGGAAAAATATGTATTTTCCGACAGATCTGACAGTAAATCTCATAGACTTTTGTCTACAGTATATCTCCATCTTATTTCACGTCTAAAACGCCTATTTCTATGTTTTTTCAATTATTTTGTAAACCAAATGAAAGACTGGTCTGAAATGTGTACATAGACTACAACATAGTTCTCCCCTCAAACACAACAAATACATCCCATTCTCTCATAATATATAAGCATTTGATCGAAACATTGATAAATTTGATCGAAAGCCACACAAATATACATCAAAATAAACTGAAAACTAATCGCACATTAATTTTGATAAAATTAGCGATAAATGCAAAGTATAATAAATATTGAATAATATTTTGAATGTAATCTCAGATTTATAGTATTATTACATGAAATTAGATTAAACATCAAAATATTTCAAATATTCCACTATTTAGTTGCCTTACAATCGATGAGTGCATTAAAGACTCGCAAAATCTTTCATATTTAAGCTAAAGAATGCTATACTTTGCGAAAAAATTAATCACAAATTATAAAATCGTTAAAATATTTTGGGTTTCTATATATTTTTATACGATTTTGTAAATACTATAAAATTGCAATAATAATAATGTATTATAAATAATATATAATAGAATTTCAATCATTGAATCGATTAAACGTTTTTTAAATCCAATAGAAATAAAAACAGACTTTAAGTTTAATTGAATTTCGAGAGTATGAGAGCTAATCATTAATAATCAATCAAAATATAAATTAATAATTTATCAAAATATGAAAGTCTCATAAATTACTATTCTATTCAATGTTTGGTTAAATAAAATCATTTTAATGGAAATATTTAGGAAATCTTTAATTACATCATTAAAACTATTTTAATCTCCAGTTCAACGAATCAAACAGTTATACAATTTTTGATTCATATATCATATTAACTCATATATGAAAATATTAATCGCTTCTTAAGCATTACAAACAATGAGGAAGTGATTGAAAAGCTTTTAACATGTTTTGTTGCTATGAATTGGAAATTATTTTCATTTAATTTATATTAAATTTATATAAATTGTCTCAATATATGATTGTCATCCGTAATGATCAGCCTATACTGTAGTCAATACATTATTCAATACTCATTTTTGTAATACAAATTGTATGTAGAATTCAGTATACAATATGTTTTATACAACTTCTGAAACCTACAAAATCTCTTCATTTTAAGGCAATACTAGCGCTCTCTAAGTAATTGTAATATAAATTTACAAAATATTTATTCTTGAGAAATTTCTGAATGATTGCTTTAATGATTAATATAATAAATGGTTCTAGTATTTTATAAGTTATTTATAGAGCCTCTATTTTTCGAAACTAAAAACACTGAAATTCGGGCGGGAATCGGGAGTATAAAAAGGTCAACTTCGGGAATAAAATCGGGAACAAAAACCCACAAAATTAAGCATGTAAATGAAGTTATTTGGTATTTTTGTCGCTTAAAAATGAGTTATAAATTGTATTAAAGTGAATTTCATCATATTACTATGTAATTTCTGTAATTAAGTGGTAAATTAATGTCTCAAATTCTGAT
>CAJPIZ010002166.1:0-14320 GCA_905368565.1 Medioppia subpectinata
CATTGCTTTGTTGACCACTTTTGCCAATCAGTCGAGTCATACATTTCCAGCACTTCTTCGGCTTCTCATCGATAGCCTCGACGACCGACGAAGACGTCAACGAAGTCGTGTCGTAATCGCTATCAATCAGTTGTATGTCTTCGCTATCAATGAGTTGTATGTCTTCGTCCATCTCGTCGTCGCTATCGATAGTGATTACATCAATCGTTTTGGTCGTCACGTGTTGTTTGCGATCACCAGATGAGCGGTCCGTCACTTCCATCACTTCCAGCACATCCACCACTTGTACCTCTTCTTTGACGGCAGTGTTGTTGACGCCGTTGACGACCCGATAGGCGCCGCGACCTCTGGATGAGGTGAGTGATGACCACATGTGATGACACTCTCTGTGAAAACAACGCAAACAATGAAAACAAAGTTAAAGTGAAATCAATTTGAAATGCTTTTCACACTTCAACTCGTGTTTCATTCACTCTTACGTATGAATAACTCACAAACAGTCACTCCTATTGGATGGCTATTACACTAGAGTTGATCACATTTAATGAGTTGTGATTCCTGTTCCCAAATCCTGTTCCCGATTCCCGTAGAAGAGTCTACTATTAAAGCAAACACACCGTTAGAGTGACTGTTGTTGTGATTCGCGCTCCACTGTTGGCAACCTTTTAACACTCAATAGAGTTCGCCTCACATTCACACTACATGTACACTACAGTCATGTATAACAGTAATATTGTTGTACATTAAAGTGAACTGTAGTTTAAGTTCACCATGCTTATATTAGTCAATATCATAAAGGTATAATTCTGTGCATGTATTCGTGTCATCGATTGTATTCAATACACAATACAAGCATATTCTGTAATAAAATTATTAAATAAATATGAATAGCATTAAAATTGAATGAAAATAAATGTGTACATGTAAAGTACATTGTACATGATACAATATACAAACATTATAATTACTTTCTTAATCTTTTTCTATCTTTATTGTTCACTCAATCGCCGAGTTTTGGTGTATATTAATGCCAAAGGATTAGTCTATCAGACCATCGATGATAACAATTGTCATATTCACCACTCATTCACCATTTAATACAATAAACCAAAATTCTAACCAAAAAAAGTTCATTTCGTTTATAGCTATAATTATTCTTAATTTATAGACATTATGTTTTATATAGAGTAATAGACCGTATAATTGTCATAAAGAATTGATATCATATTAATTAATTAAATAATTGTTTAATTTAGTATTATGGTGAATGTAAATCATAATAATTGGCAGCAGTGGTGAATCACTCAACAATTTATCAAATATCCTATCGTTTATAGTGTACTCCAAATTGAAGTTTAAAAGACTTATTAAAATGTGTTTTACGTTTGATAAGACAGTAATGAATGGTTTATTTGTTTTATTTCGACTGAAAATAACTCCAAAATCATAACATAATTCAATAATTATATAATTTATTAGTGAAATGTTTTTAAATGACTGGAAGCTATAGAAAATGCTCAACAAATTTATTGATTACATTTGGTTATATTGCAGTTTATTTAGTAATATTTAAACGAAATCTAAAAATTTAAACTAAAAATAACAAATATACGATGAAAAAGACTTTTTGATTGGATTAAAAGATTATGAACAACTTTGAATATAATAATAGAATTGAACATTTATTTCAAACTTCTAAAATAGATTTACAAAAAACATAATAAAATATTAACGTCTGAATAATCAACGAATAATGAGATACAAAGCAAACCAAATGATGGTTTTTATGAGCAAATAATAAAAATACTAAAAATATACATAAATAGACGATTCATTCAAAAGAGATAATTATATGCAATTCCTATTGAATTTTACGTGAATTTCCAGAATAATATTCTAATGGTTTGAAAAGACATAAAAGTTTTCCAAAATGTAATACTTTGTTGAAAATGTGTTTCTCTCTCACATACATATGAAAAGATGTTTATAAGAATTTTCATAAGCGAAAAATAATAATACAATTCTTATTATGTGATTGAATTGAACTAAAAAAGTTACTATCAAATCAAGTTTGTATAGAAATAATGTTTACAAAAAAAGTAATGGTTTGTAAATAAAATGTGATTTCCATGAATTCGCAGTAATTCAGTGATCTTTACACAAGAATTTGTTACCATTTTTCTGTACTTTTGTAACACAAGAGTTTCATTAAAGATTTAAATATTTAAAGCAATTTATGAGTGCATTGTATAATGTAATCAAATAAAGTATTACAATGTTTGGTAAATGTGGTTACCGTTTGTGTATTATAGTGTTGTTTATATACTTTACAGTATAAATTTATAGATATAGTGTTAGATGCAAAACAATTTGTATGATTTTACGTCAGACTGAGTGTCATCCGCAACATCTCCACCCGAAAACATCAACTTCTAGTTTATATAGCATTTGGTGAGCTCTTTGCCACTCTTGTGTTTGCGTTGGTTTTAGGGTTTTTTGTGCTTCTGTTCACTTATCCCTCAACTTTATAAGTCTATTAGCTTTCGATAGTAATGTTAAATAAAGTCTAATGTAATGTGTTTTACTTTATTAGAGAGTTCAGCATTTCTTCACTTTATAAGATATGTTCAAATAATTCTCAATGTTTTCGCATTAATTGCTTCTTTTGAGATCATAATTGTGTTAACTTTAATGAAGAAACCAATGAAACAAATCCACGAAAACAGCGAATTATACGTCGATTTAAGTGTTTTAATCATCGAAATGACTATTTTTGATATAATTCTCAGTCTAACCGGAATATATGGCTTATATAAAGAGAGTTATTCAATAATATTAATATACGGAACCATATTATCACTTCAATACTTTATATTTCTTGCATTTTCTATGAATTTCATTCAACTTTTATTAACTGCTTTAAGGACTATAATGGCCATTTGTTATATTTGTCAATTAAATCGTAAACGAACCGATTTGAATGTGAATGATGTGTAGTTATAATAAATATTTATATTAAATCTATATTATTTAAGATATTTAACATTGGCATCAATTTATTGAAGCGTAAGATTTTAATTAAATATTTATATTTTGAAATATATTTTAATAAAACAAGTTTATCGATGCGATTAATATTAAGCTATTTATGAATAAACTCTGGTTTTAATATTGAAAGACATTAAATTTCAGTTGATTTCAATTATAATTATTAATTTTCTATAATTAATTTTCATTTGGGCTTAACTTTAATAAAAATAACTTTTCAATAATTAACATTTCATTTCAAAAATTTCTGTCAAGCGTTACAAAACATGTCATATTTGATTTTAAGGACTCAATACTCTTATAAAATATTAAAACAATTTCATTTCTATTTCAAATAAAATTGAATTTCATTTATTGAATGCAATTTTTAAATAATTATATTGTTTTGTATTTATTTATAATTTGAATGCAATGTTTCTAAAGAATAAAACGTCTTTACTTTTATTTGTTTGGATTTTGATAGGAATTTCATTAATTCAAACGACAGAAAGTTTATTAAAGCTTTGGGTGAAAAAGAAGTTCATCGAAGGATTTCTCGTCGGAATATTAGTGGGAAAAGAGTATTACGAGAAAAAGTACCCAAACGTTCCCTATTAGTAAGTATTTGATTTATAACAACAACTTATTGTCTTTTAATCTAATAAAATAGACATTATATTGGGTTTGAAAATTGCAAATCAAATGTTTTATTATCAAATCTAAGTCTAGGCTTTACTTTATAACATATTTTATTTATTTCTCTTATATTACTGTTAATCAACTGAATTTATTTACTACTCAAATAACGTATAATAATATTTTACTTTCTGTAAGCACACTGTATAATAATATTTTATCTTTTTTATTTATTAAATTTATTAATAAAAATCCAATTTTCTACCCGAATATTGAAAAAATGTTATGTTTAGCCGTAAATATTTTTGTCAGTATAAACGACGAATTGCTTAAATTAATTTTAATATTGATTTTATAAACTACAAAAATGATATTGCACAAAATATAGTGCATATATTTTATATTTTAATTTGTAATTTGTGCGCTAAACTGTATTGTCTGTTATCTGCAGCCAAACAGGTCCGCAATACTATCCGCCGCAACCAATTGCACCAAACGGTTGCCCAAACGGGTGTCCGCAAAGTGTAAATAAATATCCGCAAAACATGCCTCGCTTTTACCCTCAAAGACAATCTCAGTTTGAATCTCCTGTTCAGCATTCACTGCCCGTTTCAAACAAGTTTGGTTCACAATTAAATCATATCCAGAGATCACACAAATCAGGCAAAACATTTAAATATCCTATTTATGTAAAGCAATCTCTTATAAAATAATTATTAAAAATCATGTTCAATTATATTTTGTAATATTGTACTGTATATACTGTAGAGTTTTACTTTTAATTATTATTAAATAAATAAGTTTTTATGAATATTAATATTAGTGCTGTTAAAAGTGAACATTTAATGTAAAATACTATTTTTGAAAATTTATTAAATAAAAATATTTTATTCATTGACATCGAAATGTATAATTAATAGTATATTTAACTTACACTTCATTTAAGACAGACTTCATATATCGATATTTACGACTTCATTCAATGCAGACAATTAAGATAAAATTAATAGCTTAATAATGATAAATTAATAAATCTCATTTTCCAATGACAATGACCTGTCTGTCTGATGATGTTATTAATAATTTAAAATAAAATATAATAATAGTCTTAACACGTCTATAATTATTGAAATGATTATTTTGTTTTATTTTTAAAATAAAATTTTTATTCAACAATATAGTAAATCTTAAATATCGGTTGTCTATTCATTATGAAAAAAGTAATTTGCTTAACATTTTAAAACTACTAGATTGATTTGTATGAAATTATTACCTTTATGAAATAAACATGCTTAAAGTTGATTTAATGCATACAAGTATGGGGTCTACTATAATAATATATTAAATTACCATATATTCAAATGAAGTTTGTCTATTACATTGCAGTATTTTGATGAAAATTAAAATACTGTCTTTTCGATGATAGAAATAAAGTTGATGCATGGAAAAAGCTATATTTATTTAAAATTTAATATAAATAATGATTTTTGAATCGTTAAAATAAACATTATTTTATGCAAATTACTCATGTAGTTTTTAAATGTTCATTTAATCTAATTTCTAACTGATGGGCGGACATGTTGTACTAATTTGTATCAATTAATTTAAATTTATAGTTTTTGAAATTCAATCAACAAATCTAAATATTAATTTAGAATTCTTTTAAATTCTGATAAACTGTAACAATCTTAATAAATATTTATAGTCACTAGTTATTCATAAAATAATATAATCTTAAAATGTTTAGATTAATGAATAAATATTTCATTTAACCAGTGATTATAAATACAATAAAGTGTTGGTTTGGCCCCTCAAAGACAACACCAAAAAGATTGTTCATCATTACGTCAGACCAGTTGACTACACATATATTCCCGTTAAAGATATACATTCCTATAATAAGTATTCTTATAAACTTTAAGTTTTGCATTAAAAGTATATTATATTTCTAATATTCATCAAAAAATGTTATGAAGAATTTTAAAATTCACTTTATTATAATTAAAAATTCAATCTCTCTCTCTCTCTCTCTCGCTCTCTCTCTCTCTCTCTCTCTCTCTCTCCCCTAAAATAGATAAATAATTTTAAAATTATCTTAATTTTGTTTGTATGGAAAAAATAATATATTTTAATAATAAAACTTTATTAAACTAAAAGAGTTTGTATAATATCTGTACAGTAAATATAAAATACATTTTCTAACGCTACCGAACGATACATTAATTGAACGGCTGTTTGGAAGTATAAGATGTCTTAGAGTGACAATGCGTTCGGAATCTGTTATAAAATGTATACAATATTTTGAAAATATAATATACAGTACTTGTCACAGAAATTTTACTTCCAATCTACATGTGTTCACATACAAGGTATATACCGTATAAAATAACATAATTTTACCGGTAATACTATGTCATATTAAGTTCAAATATAATTTTTCTAAATCAAGAAATATACTACCTACATATTATTACTCTCACTTCTAAAACTTATACTTCCACTATAACTACAATCAATCATATTTAAACTTGACTTAATATTAGTGTTACCGGTAAATTAATGTCAGTAAATTTGAAGTAAAATTTTCTGTGGTACTTGTACAGTATATTGCTGAATGTCTGTTCAAAATATAAATTTATACTTATTTTATTATAAATCCTATAGATATACTTTAATATTGTATAAATGATATATCAATAAATACATGTTTAATTAATTTTCTTACATTTTCAAATTGTATAATTATTAATTCACTGTTTAATTAAAACTATATTTAAATATTTTAATTTATCAATTGATTTTAAGTGTAATTCATGTGGCCTTTCATCTATGTTTGTGGTAAACAAACTCATGAAATATTGGTTATAAAATGTATTTTATTATTAAACAATATTATTGAATTATTTTACTTAATTTTATTTTGTTTATTATGAGTAATTACCTAACCTTTACATAATGTAATCTCTTATTAGAATAGTTTTCTATGTGTTTTGGGTTAGATTAGTGAACGCTCTGTTAAGTGTCGAGAACTCCCGCAGAGACTAGTATTACTAAAAATTCAATACAACCAAAAAAATCATTAATAGTCTAATTGATGTGAGACTTGCATTAGTTTGAAGTGAATGTATGTTTAATTAAATGCGAATTGAAATGAAAAAATCAAAAGGACTTCGTTTTGCCGAATGAAATCGAAGTTAGCTCTTAAATGCGCTTCTTTCTGAATTTTTATCTGTTTTGAAAGACTTTCTTGAGTTAACCCTATTGATACTCTCCTAATCTCAACAGCCGTTTCCATACAGTGTAAGTGTGTGAATTGTTTCATTAATTGCATTTAAATACTCTATATATTGTTTTATGTGTCGTTTTGTCTTAAAAAACACATTTAAATTTAGAGTGTTTTATAAATAATTCATTAGTATAATTGATCATCATGATAGCATAATTTTAATGTAATTTAGATTACATTAAATGTTGTTCACATTAAGCATTAAAATTAAATTTTATAAAATTAAAATAATGAATAATATATGAATAGAGTATTGTTAATAATTTTCAAATAACATTTAAGGGGCTTTCGGAACGGCTGTACTGTACAGGAAAAGACCCGATGGTTTGTTAGTAGTGCTCAAAGAGATTAATATGAATGACTTGAATGCAGCCGAAAGGCAATTAGCCATCAATGAAGTGCGAGTATTATCAATATTAGACAATCAAAATATTGTCAGCTATTATGATAGCTTTGAAAGCAATGGCAACATATATATCGAGATGGAATACGCGGACGCCGGAACTCTAGCCGAGTTTTTGTCACAATTATCAGCACCTCTTCAAGAGTATGAGATTCTACTCATATTCAGACAAATTGTTTCTGCTGTCAGTTATATGCATGAAAACAATATCCTTCACAGAGATATTAAAACGGCTAATATTTTCCTTAATAAAGAGGGATATATCAAAGTCGGAGACTTTGGTATCTCTAAACTATTGACTACTAGAAGAGTCGCCGAATCTGTTGTGGGAACGCCTTATTACATAAGTCCTGAGATCTGTCAATCAAAGCCTTACACTAAATCATCGGACATTTGGTCATTGGGTTGTGTGCTCTACGAACTCGCTATGAGACACAAGACCTTTGAAGGCTCTAATCTTCCTGTAATTATCAATAAAATAGTTAAGGTATTAAACTTTGATATTTAATTAAGTTCTAATTAATTGTAAATAATACATGAAGATTGTATAATGCATGCAATAATAGTAAACATGTTGATTGAAATGTAGGGTCAATTCCCACCCGTCAAACACAACTATTCCGATGAGTTTCGGAATTTGATAAATGAATTATTGAATAGAAATCCCGATTTGCGTCCAACAGCTCAGGAAGTGATGGATAGTTTGGTTCGTTTGCTAAATAAGCAACAATTGGATAGAATTCAGATGTGGTCTCAATACCAAGAAATGCCCACTTCTGTCATGACTTCTGGTATAATAATCCAAAACAGTAGGTATTATCATATCATACAATCACTTAATGATTTGTTTTCATCATTAACTCTATACTACATTCAAACCAAAGTTCTGTGAGATATCCGCGTTCAGCCGTATATGAGGTCCAGATTCGTGAACCACATATCAAATTGTCTTCAGTCTTATTGCCGCCAAAAATTAGGATCAAAGAGGTTTGGCCTCACTTTTCTTGTTATAATAGTAGACAAACTTACCTTTATTTCTATTATTACAATCATTACTAATTTTATTTAAAAATAAATAGTGTGTGCATTATGAAATTACTTAAACAAATGAGATTATTTTTCTTTGCGCTAATTATTTGAGTTATTAATATAGTTATTAATTTTAAACACAAAATATTAGAATTGTTTTTATCAGATTTTCATTATTTAAAATTTATATTTTAAAATAGTAACATTCAATGTTCACATTTTAGTTATCACTTTATTGTGTTGCATTTTTAATTAAATTAAGTTATATTCATATTTAGTAACATTGCATTTAAACACAATGTGATAAGTTTTTGTAATCAAATGGTTATTTATGTAATAATTAATGGCAACACTCTTTGAATAACAACGATATAAGTGTTAATTATTTATATTCATGAATAACATTGCTTGCAGTACAGTATAATTGCAACATTACTCTGTAGTATTGCATGAATTAGTGAAATGTTTAGACATAAATTTGAATTAACTAATTAAGAAAAATTCATTATTTGTTATAAATAACTTATAAATATTAATAATCATTTATAAATAACCTGGGGATAAAAATTATATAAAATATTTTTATTGTTGTAATACAATTCCGCTGTAATTTTAATATACGAGACGAGTGTTATAGTGTTTTACAGTTAGTTAAACATTTAGCAATTAAACCAAACATTTAGGTTTGGATTTAATTTTAAAAAGTTTTGCATTACATTAACATTCATCATTCACAATTAAACTTATTTTATTAATATATAAATAAAAAGCAATAATTTAAGTAAACAGTAATTTACAAATTTAAAACATTTTGTGCATTAAATTCTGGATTTAAAGTTGAGTTGAATTTACACCAGTCAATGATTATAGCAATTAAAGGGTTTTAGTCCATTAAATCCTTACAAGTTATAGTTTAGTAATAAATATACTGTTATTATATTTTACTCCAATATTCTTAACCAAATGTTTTTTTTATTGCAGTTAAGTAAAAGTTCGACACATTTTTTAGCGCTATCCTATAATTCAGTGGTGTATTCGTGGGGAACGGGTAGTAAAGGACAGTTAGGTTTGGGTGAATCGGTGCTCAACTCCGCCGAACCGACACGTATTCACTCAATTAGTAATCGAAATATTGTCCGCATTTGTGCCTCCGATGGCTTCAGTTTGTTTGTCAGTAAGAATGGACTCGTAATGACGTGCGGAGACCATGAAAGTGGATGTTTGGGCCGAATAGACACCATTCCCTGCTTTACACCCAAATTAGTGGACACTTTGCTCAGTGCAGACGTTTCTTGTATCGGTTGCGGACCAAATCACGTATCAGTTGTCACCGGCGATGGAAAAGCTTATTCGTGGGGATCTAATATTGATGGCAGACTTGGCATTGATTCTCATATGACGAGCGTTGAGTTGCCCACAAGTGTTGTCTTTCCCGACGAAGTGATTATCAAAAATGTGTTTTGCGGACACGACTGCACAGCTTTCATCGATGATAACGGATTTGTATGGATTTGCGGCAATAATTACTCCAATAAACTGGGACTCAATGAAAAACTACAATTTCGGACAATAAAAGTGAACACCAAATGGATTCCAACAAAATTAAAATGGATTAAACATAGAGTCCTTTCCGTTTCGTTAGGCGTTAATCACTCGGCGTTTGTCATCGAAGACGGAAAGCTGATCACGTGTGGAGTCAATTGTGACGGACAGTTAGGTTTAGGTCACGTCCGGTCAAAATCTAAACTTAATTTTGTGAAACAAATGTCAGAACAAAAAATAATTGTTAGTCATTTCATATGAATGCATGAAATTCACACATAATATTCAAAATGATATACCATTTGATCAAATGAACAGAGAGTGCAAACGGGTCTGACATTTACGGTGGCCTCCAATTGCGAGAATGTGATCTACTTCTGGGGCGGACGACCACTCAATTCTGTCTCGAGTGACGGTATATTCATTGACACATTTTATAGCACTCTATAAAAGTCTGATATAATGAATATTTAATAGAAGACACGAATGAAAGCAATCACTTGACGTTAGAATCGATAAAATTGGGTTTGTATTAGTGGTCACTACAGACCAAACACTCTTCACTCATATAAGCTTTCATTTAATATTTAACGTATTAATAAAATGCCTTACTTTTGACCACAGAATCCATTAACTATACTCTATGTATATCATAACTAAAAGTCATTTATTTATTAACATCTTTATAAAGAAAAACTAGTTTTGCAGAAAAATATTATATTTAACTATTAATATAAACCATATATTGTATGAAATGAATTAGAGCTCAAATTAATTAATAGCTATCTTTCTCTTTCTGAAACACTATTTCAGTACAACAAAAATTACTATTATTTTGCTTACAATTCATATCAACACTAATATATTTATTTTCATTATTTTGCAACTTTCTGTCTCTGCTTTGAGTTCATTATTTTAAGCATACATTTCATCGTTTGAATAATAAATATTCATAATTTAAAAATGTTGACTGCAATGCAAATACAGGTAAATGCAATCAATCACTGATGAATGTGGTGGAGAGTGTGGGTCCGGACCACCCGATCGTACAAATACGTGACCCGCAGATCATAATCGATAACTTGTCTGACCTCTCGCTTCTCAGTTCAACGAATAAAGCAATTATTCTGAAACCGCAACCAATTGTTTCACTTTATGCATCGCCTGTCCATTTACACCAGGGAGACGCTGTAGGTCTGGCCAACCTCTATGTGTTTCCAGGTTTTACAATACATTCACATTAATTATTACTCGATTCCTGTTTATTATATATTATGTGTATTTAATGGCATTTTTTCCAGACGACAGCGTTTACATAGTTATCGACACAACTATTCCATTAAATACAGAAAATACGGATTTAAGTCAACAAACGCTGAGTTTGTCAACAGTTCCAGAAGAAGAGGATACACTCGTTAAGGCCTCCGTTTACTCCAATAATTCTGACACTAATTTAAGCCAAAATGTATTAATTTTTCCTTTTAAGAAAACATAGATGAGATTATATATGATATGAATCCCAAAAATCTAATAATTCTTTACTTTATTTGAAAGATTCCCGAATGGATTAGAAAAGAGATGGAAGAGAACAATAGTGCCATTGATTTGGATTCCAGACTAAATTCAATGCCAATAATGTTGGAGAGTATGAATACAAACAGCGATTGCTGTGAATGTCGTCAAGAAATAAATGCACTGAGAAATGAATTGCAACAAAAAGATAATATAATTTCCACTCTTCAGAGTCTGAACCGAGAATTAGACGAACAGAACATACGATTAAAAAGAAGAGAACAAGAATTGAACAAAAAGTTTTCTCTTTGCAAACAGTGCTCTATTATGTAAACCTAATGTCTTGTAGTTTAATATTAAACCAAATCCAACGCAACGCCTATCGACCGGTTCAACATTTTTATCCTTTAATGTCATTACGATTAGTATTATATAAACACAGAATATCGTAGGTTTTCCAGTCATTTAGCAAACAGAATAAATATTTCATTCATTTAATATTTGTTACTAAACTACTGTATAATACAATATATTAATTTAATTATGAGATGAAGAATATACTATAATTTTTAAACAACATTCTTTAACAACTCTATAACATAAATGTTTATGATCTGAAAGCAATCTTTTGTGCGATAAAATTTGCATTGAATCTCAATAAATATACTGTAGTTTAGTTTTCATAATATACTTATATTATTATAATAATTAATGTCTAAATGTTTATTATTCAAGCGATTTATTAAATGAATTTATGTAAAAATAACATGCTATTAGAATATACTTTTTCTTATTACTCTTGGTAATTAAAAACTATTTGATAAATTTCTTTAAACTGAAAATTCAAAATATTTTTAAATTCAAATTAAATAAGTTTATTATACATGTATTGCATTTTTTAAAGTGAACATTATTTTAAAATAATATATTAAAATATAATGTTTGAACTATTAAAATATATTTAAATGGTATCATTTATATCATTATTATTAATTTAAAGAAAGTAAATTTACTACAGAATAATTGATAACATGTCTTCGCAAAAATGTTATTTTAGACGTATTGTGAAATGTACAATATAAAGCACAAAATATATCAATACGATTATTAGTGCAAATCATATCCAAATACAAAGTACTATACTTAACACATGTTTTACTATTAACTAATAAATTTAAAGAATTAAAAGATAACATGTACTCAATAATAGGATATTGTTATATTTTAATTCACTTAATCCAATTGTTTCTCCGTTAAATGTTTACAATTTTTTTTATAATGAAACACATGTTAAACTAGCACTTAATTTATTGTTCTAAAGTATACTGTACATATTTTGACCAAATTTCACAAATTTATGAGTTTATTTAACTCAAAGCATCATTCATTAAATGTTTTTAAAGTTGGTTATATTGAAATTCAGTATTGACTTCCTTAGAAAGATATTTTGGTTGTAAAGTTAACAGTACTTACAGATAATTTCACGTTTAATGTTATATAAAAACAAGTATTAAATTCTTAATCTCAGAACTAATGATTAAAATATATTATCATTAAATAAATTGGTCGATGGGATCTTATTTTGAGATTCATATTGGTTTAATATATTTGTTTAAATCATTATTTCTAATTTTTCAATAGATATGTACAGTTGAACAAAGACTTCATCAGATTAAGCGAGAAGAGCTTTGAACTGATCTTCAGTCTCGAGTACACAAACAAAAAGTGCTGACAATTATATNGCCAGTTGCATATGGCTTAATGCATTGAAAATGGTATTTTTAAATGAGTAATGTCATTCAGTAAAATTATAGTATTATAAGGCGTATGTAAATGGTTAGAACTATGGCCATATCTTCGGTGTTTGTGGCCATTTGCATGTTTTGTTATTATAATATTTTATAATTTGTTATATTGTTTTAACTGACATTAATCTTCAATATATCAGGTTTGCTTCAATATTTAATTATATTTGAATTCAGTGAATTTAAACCGTCTACATCTATTTATTCAAATTAACCCTCCCTCTGTACTGTTAAAAAGTTGCATAATGTGCAGTGCACATGGAATCCCAGCTTAAGTCTATGGCTATACTTTAACATGGAATTAAAGTAATAATATTGGTAGTTTTAGTTAACTGGAGTAATATTAAGTCTTTATAATAATAAAATAAAAAATATAACCATTAAAATTTGAATAAATATCATTTTAATGTTACTAGCCGTCCGCGTTCAACATTAAATTACTAAGTTACCTGCACCCTTTTTTGTATACGATATATGTGTGAATTATGTTTTGGGATTTTTGGTAATATAATTTTTTATAATTTTATTGAATATAAAATCATCATTTTGGTGTTTGTTATATTCGAGTTAAATTGTAATGAAAGTTTTGTCCTTGAAAATTAAACCCTCCTCATAATTTGTTTTGGGCACTTAAGGGATATATCAATACGATTATTAGTGCAAATCATATCCAAATACAAAGTACTATTCTTTACACATGTTTTTCTATTAACTAATAAATTAAAAGAATTAAAAGATAACATGTACTCAATAATAGGATATTGAGTATATTGTTATATTTTAATTCACTTAATCCGATTGTTTCTCCGTTAAATGTTTACAACATTTTTTATAATGAAACACATGTTAAACTAGCACTTAATTTATTGTTCTAAAGTATACTGTACATATTTTGACCAAATTTAACATTAATGAGTTTATTTAACTCAAAGCATCATTCATTAAATGTTTTCAAAGTTGGTTATATTGAAATTCAGTATTGACTTCCTTAGAAAGATATTTTGGTTGTAAAGTTAACAGTACTTACAGATAATTTCACGTTTAATGTTATATAAAAACAAGTATTAAATTCTTAATCTC
>CAJPIZ010002167.1:0-13438 GCA_905368565.1 Medioppia subpectinata
ATAGGGTTTCCAACAAAAATTCTTTATAATATGATATAATCCCTCATTAATTAATAGCACAAAAAAGTTCACTTCAATTATAGCGCTTTTAAAACGGCAAATAAATATAAGATATCACATAATGGTATGCATTCTTTGAATATTGTTTATGTTAATTATATTTCTAAATAATTGCATTTTAGAAATATAAACGTCTAACATATCTGAACTAAATTAGTATAAAACTTCTTTAATCATGGTATGCAATGCATTGCAATACTAATTCTTAACATAATTAAAACTCTATGATTGAAAATTACATTTATGGTTATATTTCTCTGTCCAATGTATCAAGTGCAGTAAAATATTACTATAAGTTAAGGTAAGTTAATGGTAATCATTTTGTAAGAATTAACTAACAAATTATTTTAAACATAGAGTGATTGGAGTAAACGTAAGTTATAATAGTTATAATAATTTGATTACTAATTAAAAGGGTTTGGCGTTTGTATGAGTTGTGTTGAATCAATTTGAATGGTCGCTAAGATTGATAAGTGTTTGGGAGTTGAGTGAACGGACAGACATACGAAGCGTGCAGTTCTTGCAATTCATTCATTCAGTGCATAACATTAGACACTAAATGGTCTAAACGTCCAAACGGTTGGGGAATATATATATTTTGTGACCTTCGATATGATTAATGGCTTTTTAGTTTAGGGTTTGAAGAAGTGGTCATAAAAATATAGGCTTTGGTCCAAAATAAGCCAAAAATGTTTTGCCCACTCCTACCTATCATTTACATTTGTTTTGCCAGAAAAACATATTACAGGACTTACACTGTATATTTTGCTAGTTTTGGGCTAATTTGCAAAACTATTGGCTTATTTGGTAGGAGATATCCGTTGAATAACTTTGGGTTAAGTACTTTTCACCGAGAGTTCATTGATACAATACTAACTTTATTATAAATAAATGCTTTTTTAAAACCTTTTCTCGTATAAAAAATTCTAATTAGCATTGATTTTGATTTGAATTTTAAATGTGCAAACTTTTAAGCCGTCGATGCGATTGCAAACACACTATCACTTATGTCGATATCTTGTCGCAACTCAGAAGTCAATTAAGATAATCATTATTCAGAAGAATTGATAATTTAGTTGCAAATAATATTTGCGATACGAGTATTTCGGGTTTGAACTCAAGAATAGAGACAAATTGAATCATAAAAGCCATGTCTGTCTGGTTATAAAAACTAAGGTTTTTAATGATTTGTTCAGAAATTTGTCCGACGTTTCAAAAATACATTACAACACGAGAATAATAATATGTTTTTCGGCGACACTCTAATTAAAATCAATTTTATGCTCATTTCGTATTCATTTAAATTATAGCTGAGTCTGGATTTAATGGAAAATATTTAACGGCAAGTAATCATATCTGAAAGCTTAATAAATATATAATTTATTGATTGAGAGTTTGAATATATTTATATAGAAAATAATGTTTGAGAGATGATTACAAAGCAATTAAATGTGGAAAAGGGTTGAACTCTTTCCACACATTATTTGTCAGATAAGGAGCTGTTGTGACCACTAATGAAATTATAAACGACTGGTTTGTTGTGGAGATTAATTGCGCTCTCAATTCCTATCGATCGCATCCCATCTCATAACAGATCCCAGAAAAGAGTTTGAAGCGAAACGAGTTGTCTTGTAATTAACCAAAAATCCAAAACCTGTGGCCCAACTCTTCGATACATAGTTTTCATATCATATTTTAGTTATAAGAATGCGCTTACAATCCAATCAATTAAGCAAAAGATTCGTGATTTCGTCGATAAGATCTCAATAAATATTAACTATTATTTAATATTTTCTTAAAACAACGATAAACTCATTTATGAATAATGGTTTGCAACCAATTGATTGCCTTTTGATATGTTTAGTCTCTTCACTTGATTTACAAACGAATTGATGATTTCGTGACCAAAACTCATTGCATATCACTTTTTGGATGATTTTTGTTGTTGTTATAAAACTAAAAACTCTTCGTGTTGTATATGATAACAATATATCATTATTAGTATTAATTTGCAATCAATTAAATTGATTTGATTTTCACACTTTTGTGTCAAATACATTGAATTGATTCCTAAATTCTTGATATAAGACTATAAATCACTCATAACGTCGAGAATAAATGCAATTACAAGAACACCATTAATATACAGTAAAGTGGATCTAAATGTAATGGTTTAATGTCCTCTCAGGAGAAATCCATACGATTTTGATTTTATAAATACAAATGATTGAATTAGAGATTTATTTTGATTTTTTAATGACTTTTAAAACTTGTTCACATGATTCAATAAAAACCATAAATAATTTTTTTAAATTAATAATTAGTAAAAGTTATGTAAAAACTATAAAAACTACCAAAAAATAATACACTTTTTCAATTAAATAAACAATTTATGAAAAATAAATGTTTGCAAAAATAGCTTAAAATATCTTAAAATATTAAAACAATTAGTTATTGTTATTTGAATTTAAGGCACTCTTAGTTTTAGCTGATCTGGTAGTGGATGTGGAGGAATGTCTAGAACGCGGCGGTGGCGATGGCGCCAATTGCAGACTCTGTGGCGATGATCTCGTGTAGCCATAACTGAACGAACCAGTCCTGCGAAGACTGGCGGCAATGGCTTTCGATTGAGTCCTTCGGAGCGATGCGTACGGAGAAGAGCCGCGACTCAACATAGAAGTGGACGCGTATAGCATGAGTCCGATGTCGTTATTATTGTTAGCCATCGCTATCTTAAGTGCTGTGGAGTCGTCGTTGTCGACAATAGTGGGATCGCAGTCTGGATGCGACAGAAGGAGTCGCACGACATCCGTGTGTCCGTGTTCTGCGGCGCACATCAATGCTGTGGACCCGTCGTTGTCCTGCAGATTGATGGCTGCGCCGCACTCTAACAATATCTTACACGTGAAGAACTGGCCGTGACTTCCGGCCAACATTAGCGCCGTCTGTCCATTCTGTACGCAAACACACAATCGTTAACAAGTTATTCGTTATAAATTGTTATAATCAATAGATTGAATCAATCGACTCTTCACTCACTTGTTTGGCTTTGATGTTAACGTCTCCTAATTGAAAGAGTCGTCTAATGACAGCCTTTTGTGTTTCGTTGTCTACTTTGGAGAGCGAGACCAACATTGTTGCCGTATATCCAGCCTTTGGATCACAAAATTCACATTTAATCCCAATAATCAAAATACAATCAAATGAATGCAAACCTTATTTGTTTTGTTAACGTCACAAACTTTAGAGTCGAGAAGTACTGACACGATATCAAAGTTATTATGAGATATAGCGTAATGAATGGCTGTGTTTCCACTCTTATCGTCCAAATTGACGACACGATTCAACAAATGCTTTGAGAAAGTCTCAAAACAATCGATATAATCTTCAACGCAATGCGAATCCGATGTCTGATCGGCCGCTACTTTAAACCATTCTTTTTCGATAATCGATAGACTTTTGTCCTAAAAAATAAAACAGTATTTATTATATAAAATGTAAATATAAAATATATTTGTCTTATGACTAACTAAAGCAGATTTGTTGGCCTTTTCGGGTTTAATGAGGTTATCGTTAAGGACTTTAAGAGCGGCCTTAATCTCTTTGGACGGTTCAACTCGTGTTCTGACTATTGGTTTAGCGACGGCTCCGGTCTCGACCTCATAAGTGCCCTCATCTGATGAAGAGCTGCTCTCATCTTCAGATTCGTCGGATTCCGATATCTTGAAGACGTCGTCAATCAGTTTAATGGCTTGCGATGTCTGTGGACTCAATTCAGTCTTCTTAAAAGATCTTGTTTTCGGACTCAAGTCAGGGATTTTGAGGGGAGAGTTGCGCTTAAGAGGACTCGAGCCGACACTCAAACTAGGATTCTTGTACACCAGGATTTCATTAGCCGTCTCTTCGATGATTTTGTCGTCAATAGTTCTCCTCTCCAAAGAGCCGGTGCTTTGAATGGGTCGAGGAATACGACTTTGAATGGTAGGACTGGCGAGCTTTTCGTGCGGAGCGGTCACAAAGTCCGTGGCCACGGATGTGATCGCGTCATTGCATTTGTCGCACAACCGTATGCTCTGCGCCGAACTCGCTCTCGAAACTGGCGAAGCGCTCAGCAGACCATCCAAACTCGCCGGTCGTTCCCTTTCAGTCGTCATCGCTTTGTCTGTCAATACACTTCCGTAAACATTGTTATCTCCGATACCAATGGTTTCTGTCTGTTTGAGTTCGCATTTGGCGCAACTCTGAGAGCACTGAATAGTCTTGTGGTGCAAAGTTTTGCCATCGGTTTGAGTCCAATTCACTTTTAAGCCAAAATCTTTCGCATTGCATCCGACGCCGGTATTCTTGAGCGCATGGACTTCCGTTTTGGTGCTCACATCACAACATTTGGGCGACGCCTGGGTTTGCGAGTGTGTGTAGACCACGCGTATGGGATCAGTGCCCCACGAGACCATCGCCGGCTTCTTCACCTCCAACTCTTGGACGCTAATCGTGTCGATGGCTTTGAGGTCCGTTTCGACGGCAACGCTCTTTCGTGGAAGACTTGGCGCCAAACTCGTAGAGATGCCAATCGAACGCTTGGCTATCGGAGGAGTAGCTGTCGATATGCTTTCGGTGGGTGTCTTCTCGGGCTGTATTGATATTGAACTTAAAATATCAAAACTTAATTTATTGTCTTTCGCGTGCATTTGTTCAGTATTTGTCGACATCTCAACAGTAAATGCTTTTGAAACGCTTTCAGTACTCGTCGAAACGGATATCATTTCAATTGATTTTCGGAGCCCAGAATCGGGCGAATCATTGAGTCTGTCATTCAATTCTTCGAGTCTAATGTTTTTGGAAGAAATGAGTTTCTCGGGCGGAGGCGAAGAGCGCATCCAAATGTCTCCAAACTCGTCGTCTTCGGTATCGGACTCCGATTTGAAGTGATTCTTGCGTCTCATCAGCGGTGGTGTAATAAAACCGCTTCTTTCCAGTTCTCGGACGCGAGTCTTGTTTTGTGGATCATTGAGAATATTGCCGTCGTCTGAATCGCCCTCTAATCTCCTCATTAGTCGCTTATTTTCTTCTCTCAAAACAATCACTTTTTGCTTTAAGTTTGGAATGAATTTCATTTGATTCTCGAGTTCCTTAACTCGCGTTAAACTCATTGCCATCTGATCTCGAATTTGTGACAAAACAACTCTCGATATGTTGGATGACGTGCAGGAGGAGGGAGTGGGTGAGGTCGGGGGCGATGGCCCTCGTTCTGAGTCTGTCATAATGTGTTGTTTGTGCATTACTTGATCGCAATCACTAGCATTGGATTGTCTTCGGCTGTGGGACTCATTCCATGCCTCCTCGAACTCGTCGACCACATCTCCCAAACTGTAATCGTTGATCACTGTATTAATTGACTCCTTGTCTAAGCAATGGTTCTCTTTTGGTGACTGACTCTTGAGTTTATTGTTATGACTGTTGAGACGATTGCCTGAAATGTTATAATTGTAATCACAATACGAGAGGAATGCATCGGTGGCTGCGCTTTGAGCGGAACGGGAGTTAAGGGTAGAAAAGGCTGAATTGATTTTTCGACGAAACGAACTACTGGTCCGACACTGAAGTGTTTGAGACATACGTTTGTCGGACGGAGAGTTGTAAAGCGCTGTCAGAAGTACTTCACAATAGTTTACAAAATCGGTATCGATATGGAAGCCATACGGACAGCATTTGCATGCATTCACACCATTTACACCATTCACACCATTGATCGCACTTTTGGACGACATCACGACAGAGACCACAACACGGGTAGGGATTCAAGTGAGCGATTGGCAAACACACAATCAAAGCCACCTATTATTGACACAATTTATTGCCTAAACAACAGATAAGACATCAGAAAATTAGTTTAATTTACATATATTTCACACCAATTATAAGTAGTTTATTATTATATAATTAATTTCATTTAAATAACACATTTAATAATCAAATGAAATATAAGAATAGAGGTCACAGTTTGTCAGCAGAAGTATTATCTTCATTGCTATGGTATATAACGATAACTACTTTTTATCGAGACTTTAATACTTTTACAGCCAAAACCGGAAAATTTATTGCTTTCGTTAACCAAAAAAGTCTTGCCTTTAATATATAGGCTATAATTATTAGAGCTTTCAATCAAACATTTTTTTATTTGTCAACAAATCTAATTCAACTAAAAAACAAAATTTTTTAAAAATAAATCCCAATTTAAATGTTAAAACACTGACTGACAAAATGAGGAAAGTATGTTAAAAGTCACGATTGGATAAAAGTGTCAAATAATCATATTATGTATTCGCTCTAAAGTCTACAATACAATGCTTTTATGTTTTACATGAATTCAAACAATAAATGACTATAATTTAGTGATTATACACAACGAGACCACTAATTATAAGTATTTATACGTACAATATATAGCTGTTTATAATCTTTACCATCCATTGGCTCTATAAATGTCATACAATATTGCAAATAATTAATGTTAAATATGTTTATATTTGTCACTAAATAAATTGATATTCCCTTAAAGTAAATGTTAGTTTAACTTAAATAAATTTCAGTCCAAAAATTATTACTTTTATCGATGGCATCGATATTATCGGTCAAGATATCAGTATTTGTTTAATTAAATACAGTATAAAGTTTTGTACAGAAATTTATGCCTTTTTAAAAAAATTATTTTTTAAATTTAAATGGAATATTTGAGTGAAACGAGTGATCAATCATTAAAATATTACGCGAATAACAGGTGGTAAATCTATTCAGTTGTCATCAAAACTATAATTTTATTAAAAATTATATGTATTTTAAAAATAATTATCAAATAAATAAGTAAAAGAAAAATTTCTTTAAAAAAGCTATACTTATGTGAAATGAATGATATTTAAGACTTAAGAAGTCTTAAGAAATCAAAAGTGATGTCACAGAAGCGTACAAATTGTTAGTATAATCGATGATATATTAGACAGACTTAACAAACAACACATAAATAAGTTTCAATGCAAAACACCTGCATTTGACTCTTAAATAATTGCTTTAAACATATTTTCACGAATAAATTCACAATTATTTTCTATACAGTAGTGTCTCTTTCCGTAAAAAGTCTCACATACTGTACATTGACTCACAATATTTACTAAATATATAATTTATTTATATAATAATTTCAATAGTACTGTAAGCGTTGGGAAGTTATATATTATAACTTAAAACTTGGTGTCTATTATAAAACATGAAAACATATAACACTGCGATTAGACGCGAATACAAGAAAATATAATATTTTATTCTGACATATGATAAAAGTGAAAGATGTGAACAGATTTGCTTACAATAGGTTGCAAATAGATGTTTAGGTAACGATATATTTGTCAAATACAGACATATAGTAATCATAAGATAAGTTTAGGAAAAAATAGTTTTGCTTTCAAGACACGCCTTAACCACATATTGAATACAAGTTGTTATGAATTAAAAGCAAAAGCAAATCATTTCTACATATTTTCAAATGATTTATTATTAAGTTTTAAATAGTTTTTTAGGCGTAAAAATATTTGAAAACATTAGATGAAAGGAAATGGCTTTTTAAACAATAAATGATTCTTTCATTTATATTAACGACTATTAAAACTACACGAGTTTTACAAATAAATATTTATGAATATATTATAAGTACAGAAATATAATCATATCATTAATCGTATATAATATTAGATCACATATTAAGCGATGGTTTGTAATGAATGAGAGGAAGCAATCAATTGGAGGGAAAAGGGATGGCAAGGGATCGAGAGATGAAGGCTAACATCTATTACAGGCATAAGATAACCAACATTTGAATGAAGCATCAAATACTTGATACAAGTGCTGTGTGGTGAGCAAGGGCATTTTGTCATCACCATATCATCACTCTATTTGTGGTCACCTCTGCTTATTGTAACCATAATTAAGGTTTGGATCAAATGCTTTGAGTGCTTTGACTTCACAACAAAAAAGTTTTCTAATGGCGTGTATATAAAGGCATAGAGTTTTGTGCAGAAAAACATTAGTTTGCAATTAACTAGAAACTGGTTTTTGAGTTAAAAAGTTACATAACTTTTACCCAAAACACCTACACATATGAAACATAGCACTGAACCACACATTCATTATTATTGAATGAATCTATTATTATAGACAAACGACTCAAACAATTAATGCATTTTTTCGGTTCACTCTTTGGTCCCAACACTTGAGATGAATACTAAAACTGAATGAATGAGTCCTTCATTAAGTCCCACACATGAGAGACACAGCAATGGGTTTGTGAATGAATGACAAACAAATTCAATGCAAAACACAAAACACTTGAAAACATTTAGTTTTGAAAATACATGAAAACATTTGAAACGCGAAGAAACAAAAAACTTACCTTTAATTCAATACATGGATTGTATTCAACGAAATGTGATTTCATTTGACAATACATTTGATCAATAAATTAGATATAATTGTCTATTAGTTGTAAATAATAAAAACATTTCAAACAAAACATGAGATAAATAAATGAAAAATAAGTGTAAAATAAATGATAAGATGAGAGAAAATGATGAAAAACTAGTGAAACACAAACACAGGTATTGTTGAATTGAATCGTCACAACAGGTCTGCAAAATGCATACAAAAACCACTTTTGCGTCACACAAATGACTCTCTCTCTCTCTCTCTCTCTCTCTCTCTCTCTCTCTCTCTCTCATGCATCTGACAACGAGTTTCACTGTTTAAGAATAACGAGTGACAAATATTAAGAGTCGCCGAAAAATGTAGTGTTGAAAGCGAATGACAATATGAGCGCAAGTTTTCGGTTCACTGGTTTGCGAATAAATTATCCGAAAAACGACAACAGTTTAGCATTGAATTGAAGTGAGAAACAGAATCTCACAAAACACTAATAGTCTATTTCACACTCTTTTTTGTATAATAGGGTCTATTCTTTAACGGAAATTTTACTTATGGATCGCTGGAAACGACATCCAATTTATTCAATATATGTTGTATTCTTGTATATAACTTATATAGAAGTTATATTGCATTAAACTCATCGGAACAGTAGTTTCTTGTTGGACAACCATTCATACCATACATACACACACTCTTCAGGGAAGCAATCAATGTCTGAACAATCACTTCGTTTCTCATCTCAGATTAAAATCATTAAATTTAAAAGTGATTTACTCTTGAAATCAAATAATTGAAACTTTAATGGGATTTTTGAAAGAAAATAGTAACAAAATCTATTGGATTCTTATTTTCTTATTATCCCTTCTATTAAATTATAGCCTAAATGTTAGTCTTTGATATATTACGGCAATCATTCAATGAAAGCACAACCAATCGTTTCTTTAGACAAACAAATAAATAATATCTTAAAACAAATAATTTTTAAACTTTAACTTTAATAGATATCATATAAAAGTTATTAAATTTATTAATTCTGTTTGAGTTTTAAAATTGAATTTATAATATTCTCCATTCATTCAGCGATTAAGTGAAGCGAAACAACATTTAAAAGACTTTAGAAAATAGTTTCCTTAAACGTCAAAAGAGATTTTGATTTGCATTCATTGGCTGAACGGAGTTTAAAATGAAAAATAAAGTCATTTAAATTGTATATCAAAAATAGTTTTAAACCTCAAATCAGATGTAAAGAATCGGAATATAAGTTGAAAAATCCATTTTCACGCATATTTAACATTGAGCTCAGGATCCCATTTCTTGTGGAATAAAGCAATAGTTTTCCTATTTTTCTCAAATCATTTCAATTTATACATTCTATAGCCCTCTCCTTCTTCTCCCTCTCCCCTCCCTCTCGGAGTGTTTTTCATATATTCATGGATTGACTTATTTTCATATTCTATTCAAAATGCATAAAATCATTGCTTGTGTTGTGTGTGTAAGACATGGTTATTGGTATAGAGAGTGTGAATATAAAACTATTCCTGTATTGCTATTACATGTATTCGTATTTCAATCTGCATTTAATGTTTAGTTGAAGTCATTTACTGTCGCTTTTGAAAAAAAAGTTTTCCCCGTTTATTGAAGTGAAGATAAGGTTAATCGGAACTCAGTATAACGTTGTGCTCTTTTTTCTCTCTTCTTTCCATCAAAAAATATAGTCATATATAATATAAACGCAAAATCATTTACTTCTGCTGTATTTCTAACGTTTATATATATTTTTAAGTTTAATGTTTAATGCCATACAATCCATACGATTCTTTGGTAAAGGCAGTGCATTATAAGCAATTTTGCCGTAATAACCTCTGCCCACCCCCTCCTACCAGTCCCCACAAAATGCCAGTAATGGGAATAGAAGTGATCAGAAAATGATTGCTATTATAGAGAAAAGTTTAAAAATACTTAATCTAAATCACAATCTCTTCGTATCGGTTATAAATCCCAGTCGTGAACAATAATAGCGTTAGAAATACATTTGAATGAATGGTTACTAAATTTTAATATCAATATTAGTGTCGTTTTATTTTGTTTTTCATTCATAAAATTAAATGATTATATATTCGCTCTATTTTTCACCAGAATTTGAATTATATATTATATACGATATGATAAGAGGAGGCAATGAAATAAAATGTAAATTATTTCAAAATAAAGTTATTCAACGCTTTTCTTGCATTTATTTTGTAACAAAAGTTTTGAGAGAGAGAGAGAGAGAGAGAGATAGCGTATTTATTTGAAATATGCAATCCAGCGATCCATCACTAGTATTTCTAACGCTATTATTGTTCACGACTGGGATTTATAACCGATACGAAGAGAGAGAGAGAGAGAGAGAGAGAGAGAGAGAGAGAATATTCGTTATAAATGAGTGCGAATAAGAAAAGCATTATTGATGGCGAAGAATGGGATAGGATTTGCATCGAAGGAAAAGGTCATTAGAATTCATAAAATAGTGTATATTATGCAAAGAAAACACAGACATTAATTTGCTTGGCATGACTGTCGGCGGTGCCGGTGATGCCGGTGCCCAACATTTCCATACATTCGTTATAACCATAGCATAGTATGGAAGCGAAGATATGGCCAAACATTTGAATTCATTTTATATTCATAGGATTTATATAAGCACTAAGATTGAGCACATACTCTAACACCAAATATTATTATATAAAACTTATTCACTTTTTATATATATAACTGAATAAGTGATGGATCGCTGGATTGCATATTTCAAATAAATACGCTAACTCTCTCTCTCTCTCTCTCTCTCTCTCTCTCTCTCATTTTTTCATATATAATAATTACCATCACTTGTGTTCATATCTCTAGTATTAAGATTTCAAAGTAAATACTTATTCATGTGTTTGCAAAGTAGCGGTTGATGTGAAAAAGTGTATCATTTTTGGCTTTAAGACAGTTTAGAGAAGAATATACTTATGGCTCATATATTTGGAGGATTGCTTTCAAACACCTCTTTGACGTAAAAGGATTTCTGAGCTGTTATTTAATGTTTATATTTATGCAAAATATAGCGTTTGACAGAAACGATCATCAGTTGAGCCAATATATGAGGCAAAAGGAGTTGACGGCTAACACTGTTTGAAAGCCAGAGCTCAAGACCCTAAGCGTCAATCTTCTCGCACTTTAAGATGAACTGCAAAAAAGTTAGCATTAGTTGAGTAGTAGTGGTAGAAGTGCTGGTGTTTTGTACGAATATGTAAATGTGCCCAACCATACACTGTACAGTACACTGTACACTGCCAACACTCGCACTAACTCTTGCATAATGCATGAGTCTCTCTCTCTCTCTCTCTCTCTCTCTCTCCCTAAACATATCGTATAATCATTTCTTATTTCATAACCCAAAAAGATTTGCATAAAATCGATAAAAATGAAAGTTTAATATTAAGTGAGAAAATAGTATAAAGAATACATTATATAAAAAGGAGTTTTTAATCAATTCATATCTGTTTATATAAGCGAGTAATTCGTATCTAATATTATATACCATTTAATTATGTATTTATTAACTGAATATTAAATTAATTTTCCCATTCGTTTTCAATTATATTCACTTATTGTTTATCTCATATTCATATCTAAAAGACTGCATAATATTATAATTTTTGTTATCGGAATATATTTATATATTTACGACTAAATTGAATTAAACTGTATTTAATGCACACATTGTATGAATGGTTTGATTGTGTATCCCATATGTAGAGTCAATCAAAGTGTTGAGCACTTTCTATACGTATAGTCGTATTGCTTATCGAGTGATCGGATTGACTGAAACGTCTCATCCATACGTAAATTACTTAAGAGTAGAGTCTATTCGTAACAAACATTTGACGGGAAGTGCGGAAATTTGGAGGTACTCTCAGTCAGAGGGAGAGAAAGAGAGAGAGAGAGAGAGAGAGAGAGAGAGGCCGAGAGTTTGTGTTACTTGTAATTCACTTGTAGTCCGTATTTAATATACAGTAGTTTTAGTGTTAGTGTAAATACAGTTAACAATATAAAGCAATATAATATAAATGAGTTGTGCAATAATCTCACGCGGAGTCAGAGATTCATAGTTTTGAGTTATGCATCGCTTTTAGTACCACTTTATTTGACGTCAGACCAGAAATTTAATAATAGCCAAAACATTAGCCAAACCTCGCATATAATCATTAGCCATCAGTTGGGAGGGAAATGAAACCACTCTGAAACTGCCTGCGCTATAGAATAGCATAAAACATTATAAACTTTTCAAATATACAATATATATAAAACACAACAAATTGACCCAAACTGACTGCCAGTCTTTTGTTTTATTGTCTTTAATCTTTATATAATAGAAACGACGGGAAAACTATCCAACAAATGCATTACAACGCTGTGGGTGTCGTCACTCGTAATCATATCCGTCACTACAAAAGTGTGAGTCTCTCTATAATTAGCACTAATACGGTCTATAATACGGTCTATGCCTCTAATGGCACGTCCGACTCCTCACCGGCCGCTAAAGCCACTACTATTACACACAACTGGCCAAAGACTAACACATCCAACACATCCAAACACCAAACCAACACAAACACAATCACTAGTTGTCAATAGTTGTGACGATCGCCTGACCACTACCTCCTCCTATCATTACATCCATTGATAAGACAAATAGCAAAGAATGTGAAACTAAGGACTGAACTTGTTTTTTCATATATAATAATTACCATCACTTGTGTTCATATCTCTAGTATTAAGATTTCAAAGTAAATACTTATTCATGTGTTTGCAAAGTAGCGGTTGATGTGAAAAAGTGTATCATTTTTGGCTTTAAGACAGTTTAGAGAGGAATATACTTATG
>CAJPIZ010002168.1:0-14315 GCA_905368565.1 Medioppia subpectinata
AACAAATCACATACAGATTTGCATACAATCGAGAAACACGTCAATTACTACTACTATTTGAGGTGTCGTTTAACTATTAAATTATCGCAAATAATGAGGTGAATGATTGGCACACATAAAAAAGGTGACAACTTTTACATTATTAAATTCACATTTATCTACCTGTGCTCACCGAGTGTGCAATTTCAATGACCATTATGTTACTTACTTTAGCAGTTGTGCTCTCACGTCAGCATAAAATTGAAAATTAACTCTAAATTTATATCTAAATTAAAACAACAATTCTTGAGAATTAAGAAAATTGAAAATATTTCCCACAATAACAATGAAAGACGAATCAAAATGTAATTGAATTTAATCTAAATTAATGTCAAATTGTATGCATTGTTGTTGTTATCAAATGCAACATAAAGTGTCGAAACTTGTCATTAATTTTAGGTCAAAACGGGTCTCGTTTTCATTTGTTGCTAAAAATATAACAATAATTGTCTAAATAATAATAAAAGCAGTTATAAATAGAAAATAAGATGAAATTATTTTATTTGCGATAAAAATTATAAATACAATTATAAATAAATCAAAGCTTACAATAATATAAACGATTCTCAGCACACAATTCAACCCACAATTCTGGTTGTCTTGTGATATAATTACACAATGTTTTCGTGATTTGAATGAATAATGTTTTGTTTGATGGGATTGTGATATGTCTATTGAATTATACTATGTATGAAAAACACATGACATTTGTATTGTTAGATCTAATTGTCATAATATATCTACAAATTATTTATACATTTTAGTCGTAAAACAAGAGTCACTCGGATTTGGATTCACTCGCGATTTAATATGATTTGGATCTCAAGATAATAAATAAGATTTTTTAAATTGTTTAATGAATGGACACATATTCAAAGCCTTAAACAATTGCTATAAGATGTGGTAAAAAGTATATAAATTGTGATACAGTATTAATCCGACTCATATTAAAATATGATTAACAATAATTGTTTTATAAAAATAACTTTTTAAATGTTATCAAATATAAAATTAGATTAAATATATAATAGATGTATAAAATTCTCTTTAAAAATATGGGATTTGTAAATAAGAACTGAGAATTTATTAGTTGTTTAAGAATTGCAATACAATTCACGCTTAAGTTACTTATTATCACAACATATTCTTCACATTTACATAACTCTAAGATTTCATGATTTCACAAGAATTAGGAATTTTGAGATTTTCTTATGAAATGTAGAATTAAATCTGAATTCATTTCAGATTTGCTAAACTCTTTGATATTTCTAGTCATCTAAAAGATTAGATATTTAAATATATACTCCTTTTGCTTATACATTATATAAGCTTCTAATCCTTATGGAATGTATAGAAAATTGTTTGTAAATTAAATTAAAAATATTAATTCGATATAAAATTAAATATTTAAAACTTTGAGCCAAAATACGCAAAAATATCAGTCCATTCAAAAAGTCACTGACTCTATAATATAAGGCAGTAATTGCATTGTATTTAAGCAAATAGGAGTTTATCACAAATAGATTTAGTGTTTTGTATGCAATTTCCACTAAACATTATGGCTCTGCATATGGAGAGCGTGTCCTCCATGTCCGCCGTGAGTGCCGTTTCCGTTGGAATTGATTGACGCAAATCTAGAGTTGGTTTGTGGTTGTGTTGAACGTATGGCAACACTAACTGTATTGCCGTTATTATTGCGAAAAGCAGTTGTATTCGCATAAAGCGGTTGATTTTGATGACCGGAAGGGGGACTGAAAGTGACCAAACCGTTCGGGTGGTGACGGATAGCGCCGTTATGCGGCAGATTGTTGGCCGCGGCCGCAGCCGCCGCCTCTGTCTCAAGACTTAGACGAGAATATGACATAACAGTTGCCGTGTCTTTGTCCGGCTGTCGGTTCACTTCGACGTTCTCTGTATTCTTCACGGGTTGAGGTTTTTTGCTAAACAATTTGTTCAATAAATTATTATTAATAACTCATTAATTAATTCTCACGTTTAATGACTTACGCTTTGAGGCAAATGACGGCAACAATAATTATAAGTATAAGCAAAGCGCCGGCGCCTACGGCTATCCCAATACCAATCGCTTTTGAAGACTCAAAGTTTGCATCAAACGAGTGCTCATCTGATTGGCCGTCGATATTGTTCTCAATTTCATTAGCTATGGCTAACTCAAGACATCTGGGAATCGTTCCGCTCCTGAGGTATAATTAAAATATAATGCAAAACATGTATAAAAGTATTGTCATAATCGCATACCAGTCCCCAGTGGCCAAACATTTGCGTTGTTGAGAATCGCCTATTAGTTTAAACTCCGGAAGACAATGGTATTCAACAATACTTCCAAAGAGTGTCGTGCCGTTCACTAAATATCCCCTACCATTGGGTATAACTGGAGGGCGACCGCAATCCACAACTTTTTTTACAAATAACAAATTAATTTGTAATTATATTAAGATTATTATTACAATTTGTCGATATTATCTTAAAATAATATTCAAATAAAAGAGCTCACGTCTACAATAGGGCATATCTCCTGTCCAATGGCCAGTCGGCTGACACGTCCGCATCTCTTCGCCCACCAATTCTAAGCCATAAATACATGAATAATACGCTTTAGCGCCGACCGAAAAGCTGTTGGCCTCTACTATAGTCTTGTCGTCTTTGGTTTCGGGTTTATTACACGTTACGACTAGTAATGAAAATATTGTATTAATTTAAAATACAAAGTATAATATAATTATTGGATTAATACCATCGCAAATGGGAGGAACACTACTCCACGTGCCGTTCTCTAAACATATCCTCCTTCCCGGACCATTCAGTTTAAAGTTCTGATCGCAAACATATTCAACAGTACTTCCATAATAAGTGGTATTACTGTTGAGTAACCATTTCCCGTGTGATACCGGGAATGGGAGGCCGCAGTCAATGTCTTTTAATAAAATTGCATTTTAAATATTTTTATCCAAATGTGTTTTAATATAATTTTCAATGCTATGAATTAGTTGTTAACTTACAGACACAAATGGGTGGCCCTCCAGACCAGAGTCCATTAGATTCACACGTTCGCAAAGACTGTCCCTGAACTATATGGCCCAAAGAACACCGGTATTGTACAGTAGATCCCACTTTAAATGAATCACTCGTTGACCTATCATTTCCGCTGTAAACCACAGATGAGTTCTTTGGAACCTCTGGAGAAACGCATCGTATTTCTGGTAATTAAAAAAATTGTATAATAACAATAATAAATGATGTAAAATAGTGAATATACCTTCACATTTGGGAGTAGATGCCGACCATCGGGAATCTTCACCACAAACTCGGGTTTTAGTGCCAACGAGTTTATAACCACTACTACACGCATAGACTAATTGGCTGTTTAGATAAGTGGTTGAGTTTACGTAAATCACTTCGCCTTTCAATATGGTCTGCACTCGTCCGCACTCGACAGCTAATCCCAAAATCAAAGACAATACAACATTATTCCCATTGCATTTTCAATTAATAGCGCAAAAATATATAGTATGTTCATTGAGAAAAATTGGCAAAACTTCAAACAACTGTTTATATAACTGCACATAATTGTTGAGATCATTAATATAATTATATAATTATGGGTATAATTATGAGATGGTGAGCATAGAGCACATACCTGTGCAAACCGGAATAGTTGCGCTCCACTTTCCATCGGACTGACACCTATGCCGTTGGACGCCATCAACCAGTTTGTGACCCGATTCGCACTCGTATTTAATCTCCGAGTGAACAGTGAATGAGTCACTCAAGAGTCTAACCCCTGGGGGAACGACTGGCTTTCCGCAGTCAATCACTGGAGCGGCAAAACATATGCAACAAAAATTTAATCATTCAAATTATATATAGATTATAAAAATGATGATATTTGATAAAACACTGGAAACATACATTTGCAGTTGGGCTCAACGCCACTCCAGTTGGCCAACTCTGTACAGTTGCGTAACTCATGGCCATCAATAGTGTAGTTGTTGTCGCACTCGTACTTCACGACACTGTTGTAATATGTGGTGCCGTTTAATAACCGGAATTTAGAGTTTCGCACTTCTAATGGCACTCCACAGTCAATGACTAGATGTTAGGAAATACAGCCAACCGTTAAATATTGCACTATCAGTACAGTTAAGGCTACTTTCGATGCAATGCTTACATTTGCAAACCGGCTCCTCGTCTGTCCATTTGCCCCCCAATTGACATTTGCGGGTAGAGTTGCCCACAAGTATATGGCCCTTATGGCACGTATAGGTCGCCAAACCATTTTCCGTGCGGTTCGTTATATTGATAGCGCCGTTATGTATAAATGTCAAGACCGGACACCAACTGTATAGGCATTTGGGTTCAATACCACTCCAAGTGCTGTTGCCTTCGCATACGCGAGTATTATTGCCCACAAGAGTATAGTTTTCATCGCAAGAATAGCGAGCGCTGGCATTGAAAGTAGTGCGAGAATTGTTGACAAACTCAACCCTCCCGTGAGGTATATGTGGTAATGAACCGCAATTGACGTACTGACAGGTGGGCGCCGAGTGCTGCCAAAAACCATTGCTCTGACAAAGACGTTGTGNTGAAAGTAGTGCGAGAATTGTTGACAAACTCAACCCTCCCGTGAGGTATATGTGGTAATGAACCGCAATTGACGTACTGACAGGTGGGCGCCGAGTGCTGCCAAAAACCATTGCTCTGACAAAGACGTTGTGCGGAGCCGTCTAATCGGCTGCCAACTGGACACTGGTATGAGACGGTCTGTCCCACGCGATAGTCCTTATCAATAATAGTGGTGTTTTCATTCTTGTCAGGACTGCCGCAGTTGGACGGCCTGTACTGACAGATCCACGAAAGATAGTCTAAATCACAGGTCACGTCATTCCACAGCCATTTGCGCCCGCCGTCCAATACTATACAGTTTTGCTGTCCGTTATAGTTGTTTGGCTGATCTTCAGCCCAGAGGAAAGTGTTGACGGGCTGTCCGTTAACCCAATTCCAGACCTGAGTTCTGGAGCGATGAAAACTGGGTCCGTTGTGCGGCTGCGGCTCCCGACGGGCTCCGAGCCAAACCAGTTTGGACTTGAGTTTAGGCTTAATTCTCTCCAATTCATAAAAGAGGAAATTATGGCTGACCTCCACCACTGAGTTTACAACTAAACCGCCCCTCGCTTTGCAATAAGACTCGGCGTCATTGAAAGAGCCGCAGCATCGGATAGGAAGATAACACACCTGTTGGACAGTTTGCTGACCAAAGTTAGAGCCCTTTGAAGTGTTAGCGAGAAAAGGGTTTGTCGTTAAGGGAAAGTTAGACTGTAGTGAAGAAACAAGTTTACAGAACAAAGACAATAGTGAGAGATAACTCACTTGACTCATTAGATTCGATGTCTGACCCATCGGTGCCTGCAATGGATCGATGCCAGTGTTTTGTGACACAAACATTGGGTTCGGTGTCTGCGATGCCATGGGTTGAGAGTTAGGCCCAAATTGTCCCATAAATAGCGATGAATTTAAACCATTGAATTGTGTGCTCTGCGAACCAATTGGCTGTTGAGTTGGCGGCAAAGAAGGCGGGGGAGCGCTTCCATAAAGTGATAAAATGGATTCTTTAGACATAACCTTCTTGTCATCGGTGGGCGCTTTTTGGTTAAAGAAATCCGATTCTTCGTTTGATGTAGCCTTAGATTCTGCTTTAATCTCACAATTAGTTTCTTTAGAGGGAAGAGAACTAACGAATAGACCAAAAGAGTCGTCATCTGGTCTCGCGTTTGCTGTGCTATTCATATCAAGACCTAAGAGATCGTCACTAGTTTTCCCGTTTTCAGTCTTTTGTACGATTTTCTCGGCGTTTATAGCAGTCGTAACAAGAGTTGAGTTTGAGTTTGAGGGTCGGGGCAGAGGGTTGGCCTAAACCGATACAAAACTCATTATTCATCAAAAATATATGATATTCTGTGACATTCTTGTCAACTAAACTCGCATTTTATGAAAACTTATGAAATAAACAAAATATTAAATAACAAGTAATTAAATATTGCAACCAATGATTGAGTTGTGGATTAACCTTCAAATATATGTATTTTATAACAAAATAGTTCAGACCTGAATGTCACCAACAGTTCCACTGCTTTGAAAACTCTTATTTTTGTTGCGTTTTTTCTCTTTTTCAACCGCCACACGCGGCCTCTTCGGCGTCATGTTTTTCCTTCCAAGCGGAGTATCGTCGGGCCATCTCTGCCAAGTCATTGGGCACCTCCTGAGTGGCCTCTTCCAGAATGGCAATCAGTTCGGGCGTGTGTTTCCAGTCCTGCCGAGTGACCAAAGTTATGGACGCACCCGTTCTCCTGTCATTCACATCAAAGAGAATCAATACATTGTTGACACACACCTCAATTGGCTCTACAACTATACCCGGCTCTTCCAGTTCTGCCCACTCTATGAACGTATTCCTCGACATTACGCGGAAAATCAAAGTTAAAGATATGACTGAAAAATAATGACAAATGAATTACAATTCAATGAAATGGTAGAGACATACGTAATGTCTTCGATGTCGAGTCCTCGAGAGGCCACGTCTGTGGCGAACAATATATCGACGGCTCCACTCTTGATGTCTTCCAACGCCTGTTCTCTGTCGTGTTGATCTCTATCGCCGTGTATTGACTGGCAATCAATCCCTTTGAGCACACAATCAGAGGCCAAATCGTCAGTTCTGATTGTGTTAAGCAAAATATTTACGTAAAAAATAACTCAAATCGTGTCTTATGTTAGACTAACAGTGCTTTTTTGCCGCAAAATATGATCACTTTTTGCTTTTGTTCGTTTCGCTCATCGCTATTATGTTTTCTCATCTTATCGATGAAGTCATACATAATATCGCGTTTCTCTTCAGCCGTTGTGATAATGATCTGTTGAGAGACGCTGTGAACGGCCGCCAAATTCAATGTCCCGACGTAGACCTGCATCGGGTTTTCCATATAAGTGACGGCCAGTCGACGAACAGTTTGAGGCCAAGTGGCGGACATCATTACAGTGTGGCGGTTAGGCCTCACGTCAAGCAGTATTTTCTTGATTTGCGGCTCAAAACCCATATCAAGCATACGGTCGGCTTCGTCTAAAACCTAGAATTAACACAATTATAAATCGTTTTCATTCATATGTCTACCAAAACAACTCAATTGTATACCAAATAACTGACGGATGAGAGGTCTATGTGTTTATTCATACAGAGATCGTTGAGGCGTCCGGGAGTTGCGATCACAATCTCAACCCCTTTGCCCACACTATTGATTTGAGTCGCTCGGTCTCCGCCGCCGTAAATACAAACACATTTAATATCTCTGTACCGATATTTTTGACACTCCTTTTCGATTTGTTGCGCCAATTCTCTGGTCGGAGCCATAATAAGGGCTGTAGGGCCCGGACGCTCCTCTCGCTTCCTAAGTAAATACAAACACATTTAATATCTCTGTACCGATATTTTTGACACTCCTTTTCGATTTGTTGCGCCAATTCTCTGGTCGGAGCCATAATAAGGGCTGTAGGGCCCGGACGCTCCTCTCGCTTCCTAGAAGTCAATTCATTATATTGTGTTCAATAAAAGTATCAATAAATCTATACATCGGCTGACTATCGATGTGTATCATTGCCGGCAAAATATAGGCCAATGTTTTGCCAGTACCCGTCTGTGCGATACCAATCAAATCAAATCCACTCAACAATATTGGCCACGACTGGCACTGAATCGGCGACGGCTTCTCAAAGCCTTGCCGTTTGATTTCACCCAAAATTTCGGCTAAAATTCAAATGCAATTAAAATCGAGTTAATTATACACTAAAAACTTACGGAAGTGTTCAAAGGCTTGATTAAAATGCTGGACAGGATTTGGTATGACTCGAGTGTCGCCTTCATTGAAATGACTGACAATTATGTTATTACTTTCGGCCCTAAATTTGTCCACAAATTCGGCACTCATTGCTCTGACGTCGGAGTTCTCGAAGTAGAACTGTTTGCTGATCGGCGGAAGTGCTTCCCATTTCTGTTTAGTGGCCGCTTCGCTCTCGGCTATAGCGGCGCCCCAATCAATCATTTCGGAGTCGGCGCTCTCCTTCTTGGGCTCATCATTGGAATAGTTATTAAAACTTCTTCGAGAAGAAGAATAATCAGAGCTTTGAGTCAAGTCTTTGATCAACTTTTCTGCGCAATCCATTTGCTCAGTACTTCCGCTCAATTCAATGTCTGTGTCATAACCACTGGATTCGCGATTGATATGAATCCGAGCGCCGCTCTTGGTTTGCAAGTCTCTTATAGTCTGTCCTCCCTTTCCGATCACTTTCCCCACAAACGACGACTCGATCTGAACCGTCCTTTTGGACGAATTATGGCCGGAATCGCTATAAGACCTGTTGTTTGCAACTGATTGCTCTTCGCGGCTATGGCTCGACTGATCGGCCCATTGTGTGCCGCCATTCTGTTGCCTCCAAGTGGCCGCTCTCTGAGCTCTTCCGACTCCGCGACCAAACGCTGACCAATCGTTTCGGTCATCAAAAGAGACGTCAAATTTACGTTTTGAATGGTTTGCCGAATGAATACCTTTTGGTCTCAAATCACTTTCATCTGAAGTCTCTTTGACGGCACTATTGGCTGAGCTGTCGGGCCATCCGGTGTCCCAATCATTGGTCGCAGAGTCAGTGCGAGCGGTGGTCGTCGTCGTCGACGGCTGCCAATCGTCGGCCCAATCGTCCATTGATTGCAATGAATGTCCACTAAATAGTAGACAAACCTTTCGGACAATACTTTTGCAAATCAAACACCGATTGCGATGTCTTCGACAGTAATGTCTTCGGCTTTGGATTCAATGGCAAGACAGGACTCAAATGATGGACAAGTATTACGACTATAACTAAGAGACTGAATGAGTGGTAAATGAAGACAATTATCGTTAATAATTGCAATCAAACGGCGATTGAAAGCAAACTTCAAATTGTGTGCAGATTTTCATCACTGAATAAAAATCGCATGTTTTCTACGAAACGCATTAAAAACGTCATTCAATTTGAACTCAGCTTTGAGTCAAACAAAACGCTTTGCATTCAAACGAGGGTTCGATTCAAAGCACACGTTATTTATGGACAAAACAAATGCAAACAAAAGCAGAGAATTTGAAAATAGGGACAAAAATTAGTGACAAAAAGTGTTTTGTGTTTCGTTTGTCAATACAATTAGTGATTGAAGTGATTGTCAATCAAAACAATGTCTAAATCGGACACAAATGGCAGTCAAGTCGAGTGGACGCCAGAAAATGAGATCAAATTGTTTTACGCCATGAGAGGACACAAACCCGTCGGTAATGTTGGCCACAGTTTGACATGAATTGAATGCAATCCATGAAAGCAGACGACCTCTCAATGCAATACATTATTCATGTCATTTACCCCTCGTTTCCAACTCTTGTCTAACAATTGATTATTAATTTTGTATTGAATACAAAATGAAAGACTATTTGGCGTTAAATAACGATATAATTAACCACTGATTGTATGCTTTAAAAGGTGTGGCGAAGAACTTTCACATGATTTGCATTTTGGATGAATTCGTGAAACTGACGGACAAAGAGATCACTTCGAAGATCATATGGAACCGCTTGGAGACGATGTACGACATGGAGACTCTGGTATGCCTTCCTCTGTGCGCCTATTGTTATGTCTAATTGAATGTATTATACGATTGTCTGAATAGCACGACAACGAAGACATGCCATTCCCTAACGTCAGCACTCCTTTCAATATTGAAGACAATCCAGAATTCAGTGAATTATTTGCCAAAAAGAGTGCAAACAATTGCAAGACGTCTGAGAAAGAGAGCGAACCCAAGGAAGAGGTGGAGACGAGTGTGAGTGTGAGTACACCCAAAACGGCCACAAAAGGCAAAACTCATGACTTGAATAAAAGCAATTCAAAAGTCAAGTCCGAAAACGAGAAGAATTCAAAGTCTGACCGAAAGGAAGAGTCGACCAAACAGTCAGAGAAAAGCGACGAAAGCGAAGACAAAACAATTGTTCGCTCGAAGAAACACATCTCAAAACAGACCACAGAATTGAGATCTTCGGCCCATTCGACGCCTTCGAGCGCCAAAAAGCGTAAATAATTTTAATTCATTTAATTTAAAAATAAATAATTATTTTATTAAACAAAACAGAAAACAAACTGTTTTTTACTAAAGTATTTCCATTAAATTTGTAATTATTTAGAATAAATAAGCATTTTATCATTTATTAAATACATTTTAACTATCATTTATAATTGAAACAAAATAATCAATGATTCAATTGGTCTCCAATAAAATGTTAATATTTGTTACATTTTCACGGAATGTCTGATAAGAGAAGAGATATTTAGAATATAACCGAAAATATAAATTAAATATGTTTTGCAAGTGTCGACACAATTGGTGAACAATTATCAACAAAACAAAAACACTTTTCATTGTATAAAAGCGATTTGCAGTACATTTCGCGTACAATACATTGAGTTATGGCTTTTTATGACTATTTCATTCAAAATTAGTCCTCAAAATTTAAACATTAATTTAAAATAAATATTATATTAATTCAATATTTCGGGCGCTTTATAATAAACTAAAAGATAATATCCATTAACAATGAATTGCAAACAAGTGTCGAGTTATTGCCACAAATTGGTAGAAGCGGTCACTCCTGAAGATTGGTTAAGAGTTTGGTTGCCATTGAAAGCCCATTGAGAGCCGCTGTTATCTGTTTGAGGAAACATTGAGCCTGAGTTTAAACCAGCGCTTCCAAAGTTATTACCAAAGGGAACGCCGGCAGGAATCGGAGCGCCTGTCATGAATGGATTGATGCCTCCGGGTTGAGGCACTGGCAGACCAGTGCTCTGCGGCCCCATTTGAAACCAATTGTTGTTTGGGATCGGATTTGTGTTAGGATTGGACGCAGGCATTGGATTCAATTGAAGAGTTGCCATATGTTGTGGTAACTATAATACAAATATTCAATTACTATTAAATCCTTATTTCAAACACATGGCATCGGATAGGAAGATAACACACCTGTTGGACAGTTTGCTGACCAAAGTTAGAGCCCTTTGAAGTGTTAGCGAGAAAAGGGTTTGTCGTTAAGGGAAAGTTAGACTGTAGTGAAGAAACAAGTTTATAGAACAAAGACAATAGCGAGAGATGACTCACTTGACTCATTAAATTCGATGTCTGACCCATCGGTGCCTGCAATGGATCGATGCCAGTGTTTTGTGACACAAACATTGGGTTCGGTGTTTGCGATGCCATGGGTTGAGAGTTAGGCACAAATTGTCCCATAAATAGCGATGAGTTTAAACCATTGAATGGTGTGCTCTGCGAACCAATTGGCTGTTGAGTTGGCGGCAAAGAAGGCGGGGGAGCGCTTCCATAAAGTGATAAAATGGATTCTTTAGACATAACCTTCTTGTCATCGGTGGGCGCTTTTTGGTTGAAGAAATCCGATTCTTCGTTTGATGTAGCCTTAGATTCCGCTTTAATCTCACAATTAGTTTCTTTAGAGGGAAGAGAACTAACGAATAGACCAAAAGAGTCGTCATCTGGTCTCGCGTTTGCTGTGCTATTCATATCAAGTCCTAAGAGATCGTCACTAGTTTTCCCGTTTTCAGTCTTTTGTACGATTTTCTCGGCGTTTATAGCAGTCGTAACAAGAGTTGAGTTTGAGTTTGAGGGTCGGGGCAGAGGGTTGGCCTAAACCCATACAAAAACTCATTATTCATCAAAAATATATGATATTCTGTGACATTCTTGTCAACTAAACTCGCATTTTATAAAAACTTATGAAATCAACAAAATATTAAATAACAAGTAATTAAATATTAAAAGCAATGATTGAGTTGTGGATTAACCTTCAAATATATGTATTTTATAACAAAATAGTTCAGACCTGAATGTCACCAACAGTTCCACTGCTTTGAAAACTCTTATTTTTGTTGCGTTTTTTCTCTTTTTCTTTGCGTAATTCCNCAATGATTGAGTTGTGGATTAACCTTCAAATATATGTATTTTATAACAAAATAGTTCAGACCTGAATGTCACCAACAGTTCCACTGCTTTGAAAACTCTTATTTTTGTTGCGTTTTTTCTCTTTTTCTTTGCGTAATTCCTCTTCGATATCAAACTTCAAGAAAAAAATAATTGTTTTATCAAATAATGTGACAATAATTATAAGCATAATATATTTTACGGCTGGTTTAGGGGGCGGCGGTTCCACCCATTCTTTAGCGATGTATTTCTTCTGTTCATATTTAGCTCTAACGAAGGCTTCGAGAGATGAGTGCCAGACGCCCGCGGCTTTCAACAGCCCTTCCAACCGGAGCATATGCCGAGACCGGAAACTCAAAGGGTACAAAACTTACGTTCGCTAGACAAGCCCTCAGGTCCGCAGGTCTAACTGTCTGAAATGACGTGATATGTGGACACCGAGGTTGCGGTGGATACCTGTGTTCACAACACAACAGCGTTAACGGTATAACTAATACATCAATTATAATCAAATGCTATGCCATACCCGCGCATCGGATGCATAAGAAGATGCCTAAATTCCAAGAGGCCCACCTTGGTCCTTTACATACACACAAATACAGTTCATTATTACATTTATATAAATCAATTCAATTTAAACATTCACTTCAAATTCATGAGTAATCTCAGACAATATGTCTAACAATTAACATAAATTAGATATTCAATCACTTGAGGCATGATTTGCTTAAAAACGAGATAAATAATAAATTGTGAAATATTGAGATATCATGTGATCTAAAGAGTGGTGAAAGAGCTGAAGACATGATCGCCTAAATGAAGGCAAACGCTATACACGTCTTCAATGTATTTAAATATGTTTTCAAAACATTTAAACAAATGGTTTGTATTATTGACTCAAATCTAAGCACTGATTGGGAAATAAATGACAATATTATTGACACAAATGTTTGCGTCGACAATAAATGTGTAAAATTAAGGTTAAATGCATTAATTGAAGTAATCATATGAGAAATGGTGGTAACCTTTGGCGTCACAATCGACACAATACTTGTTGTCCTCATCGCGAAGAAGTGTAACCAAAATGGACTGACATTTCTCTGAAACCAATTTCTGTTTCTCTTTCTCTAATTTATTGAAAGCCATCGATATATCAATTGATTGATTGAGTCCTCAATTATGACAACAATTTGCACAACAAATCAATCGATTCTTCACTAAATTAAGTCTCAAATCCAATCACCAAATGTTATGATAAGTCAATTGTGGTGTGAATTCAAACTAAATGTCGTTTAGTAATGAAATGAATGAAACAATTGAATGAATAAATAAATTAAATGTCTTTAACAATGAATTGAGTGATGAAAACGAAACAGTATTTCATTTGAATATATGGTTAGAAAATAATACTGTATTTAACATACAATCCAATGGTTAGCACTTGTCATACGTTTTCATTCATTTCAATACACTTTACATCACAATACACTCGACAGTAGTGTTCACTCATTCACTGCCATCTATTCACTAACACTTTGTCCACAAGTAAACCAGTATTACATTAATTGTATTGCAAACACATTTATTAATTTCAATACACTTTACATCACAATACACTCGACAGTAGTGTTCACTCATTCACTGCCATCTATTCACTAACACTTTGTCCACAAGTAAACCAGTATTAGTAATTAACATAACGTTTGTGTAAATAATTAAGTAATTTAGCTCTTAATGAAATGTTAATGAAGTGAGCTCAGAGCTCAATATTTTTGATTAATAGTTAGTTAAATAAAATGTTAATAAAAATAACAGAACATTAAACAAATGATTATTAATAAAAAATTATAATGTATTAAAACTAACAAAATTTCAAACTTTATTTCTCGACAGCAATAAGAAAGTTGTAAGAAATTGATAGATAAATAGTTATATAAATCTAGTTATTTCTCTTTCACGGGCTTTACAATGAGTTTGAGTGAAACATCACAATAGAATGTGTTCTGAAGACTCTCTTTGCATGACTGGACAATTGATGCGATGGTTTGGCCTTTGGGTCCAATCACTAGTGACTGGAATCTATGCGGACACAAGACATCGACTGAGATGAAGAGGTTGCCCAACTGATCCATGTGCCACATCGTCACCACAAAGTTGATTTTGTATGGAATCTCTTCGCGAAACACGTCTAAGAACTTCTCTC
>CAJPIZ010002169.1:0-14314 GCA_905368565.1 Medioppia subpectinata
GAGAGAGAGAGAGAGAGAGAGAGAGAGAGAGAGAGAGCCTGTGAGAGAGATAAGGCACTTATGTTTTCTAATGGATTTATAATAGTGTGGGGACTATAAGGCGACCAAAAAAATGTCTGCGATTATAAGCACCGGTAGTTTACCCCGAGATATGAGTGCGGATTAAACGGTTTGGCGTTTTAAGTCTAATATATTATCGCATGAAACGGTATTTTTGTGGACTTTTTAACAGTAAATTTTTTGTTGTTGTGTTTTGCGTTGAAATGCTTTTAATTATTCATTAGACAGTTTTTGTCTGCAATTTATTTGCCTCAATAGACACACATTGGGAGAGTGTATGGGATGTTCACTAGTTATAGAGGCTGAACATGTTTACCATGTGAATAATGAAATGTAAATAATGTTTTTTGATTAATGATCTCTCTCTCCCTCTCTCTCTCTCTCTCTCTCTCTCTCTTCAAAATATTAATAAATGTGAGAAGTTTTTAACGACAAAAAAGAAATATATATTTCAATTCAAAAATAATGCAAATGGTTATTATGGTAATGGTAATGGTTATTAACCTAATGGTAAATCGGATATATTGTTTAAAAATAAACATACTTTACATAAAACTTATATAAGTGTAAAAACCATTAACTGTTAATAAAATGTATTAACTATTAATTTTCGCCCTAAATATCAGTGAATATCAAAAGTGTATACAAAAATAATAATAAACTCATTTCCATATCTCTTACAACAAAAATACACTGTTTTTGACTTTAAAATTGAAATCAAATAATTTTTTTCTAGCTTTTAAACATTTAATATACCTATCGGTGCGTACAGTCAGTGTGTGTTACTAAGGGAGGGGTAAATACACTGCTAGGGCTGGTATGCATATATGAATTACCCATTTGAATGAATTGGTAAAATTCAATCTCGTTTTGTTAGCCCAAAAAACACTATATATATATGCATAAGAATTGAGTTAACAATTGCAGTGATGTGTTAGTAATGCAATAGAGAAAAGATATCTCTCGGCATAAGAATATCAAAGAATATTCTTGAATGCAATTTCAATTTTATAGGAATTAATGAATTTAATATTCTTTGTACACAATATTTATGTATTCACTTTTTAGTTACAATTAGCTCCCGGTATTGATAACACTAATACAAATTAATTTATTATTTAAACTAAAATTACAATTATTGTCATTACTTACAAATATAACAATTTATTGTATAATAAAGTTTGACATTAATACAGATACAACGTTACTGTTTATTAGACACAATAAAAACCATATTTATATAACATATCCATCAATTAAATGGAGAGATAACTGTATATATAAGGGAAAAGATCATTGACTTTAAAGCAAACATTTTTATATACTTTCAATGCATTTCTATAGAGAATATTATATAATCTGATATAACATAAGTAATAGTAATCGCGTTTTTTAGTGAAGAAATTTTACGTTTTTATATAGTATAAGAAAATATAAGATTTTATTTGTTACTTAATACGAATATAAAATATATCTTTTGACTATAATATTATTTTTTGGAAAAAACCAATAGAAAAGACATAAAACTTCTCTCTCTCTCTCTCTCTCTCTCTCTCGCTCTCTCTCATCCCTATTCATACAATTCGTGTCTGTCTTATGGATAGACCAGAAGAAGAAGAAGAAGAAGAGGAGCGAAAAGACAGCGAAATATACTTTATTTATCTCGGCTTCACTCGCAGTGTGTGTGCGAGTGATATATGCAATACATATAACGTACAGAATATTCTTAAATAATATAAATGTATTGAGACTTGAGATGAGATATGTTTCGAGTGGAGAATGAGATCTAATATATGAGAGTTTGAGAGAGTCTGGAGAGAGAGAGAGAGAGAGAGTCTTAAGAAAATCAAGAAAAATGGATGAAACTGATAGAAGAGGAGAGACAGGACTGAGAGATAGATGTTGTGGTGTTTCTCCTCCACGAAAGACACAGAGAAGGGATGGAAAAGCTATAAAATAAATGCAATTCCGTTCTCGATATGATGTGTTTGCTATACATAACACATATAATGGGAGAGCGAGTGAGTGTTTGGGTGGAGGAGAGAGAGAGAGAGAGAGAGAGAGAGAGAGAGAGAGAGAGAAATTGTGTTATAAAACTCGCACACAATTTGTTTTATAGCTGTCTTATCGACGACTATATACAGTATGTATTATTGGATTATATTATTTAAATCTATATATCCGTAGTTTTTTAAATTAATTTTCTGCACTGTATTCGTAGACTATGTATAAAATTAAGGCATTTTGCCACTAATTGCAAGCAATTTACCACATATTATTAAAGATAAATTCACTATGCAAAATATAACAAAACCCCTTAATTGCATACACAATAAGCCCTCTGGAAACATCACTATAACCGAGAGTATACTGTATAATAAGCGCATATTTTCCCATTTAAACTATTGATTTAAACAAATTTCAATTCATACATCAGTTATGTTTCGTTACATTTAATATGCAATTAATAATAAAACAAAAAAAATATTATTAATTCTGTAGATATGATTGGTATCGGGATAAGGGATGCGATGCGATGGCAGATACGCCCCAAACCCTTCACAGCACTGGAAAAAACACAACAAAATATATTTATAAAAATGTCAATTAATTAAATTGAATTGACTTTTTGTGTGTTATATATATATTGAGAGTTTGATAAATAGAAATAATAATCATTTAATGTGAAGTGAAGGCTATATTTTTTATATGTCTAAAAGGCATATGAAAAACAAAATTGAAAATTTAGTTTTTGTTTTTTCAATGACATATAGTTTGTGATAAGAGAGTGAATGAGTGAGAGATGACAGCGAGAGAGAGCAAAAAAGGAGAGCAAAGAGTTTTTGGAGATCATTAGATATATGGGTCGCTGGGAGAGAGAGAGAGAGAGAGAGAGAGAGAGAGAGAGACTCGCTGTATTTGATGTGTGTTTTTCACTCACAACACATGCGATGGGCGAAAGAGTGAGTGAATCATTCACTCAGAGAGAGAGAGAGAGAGAGAGAGAGCTGTTTATAAGACCTAAAAATCTCATTAAAAACTTCTCATTCAATGACTCTTTACTGTTTAGTCGAGTATTAATAACAAGTGAAAAAAATATTTCTGGCGAAAACCTCTCACACCATATAATATATTATATTCAATTTACGGCTCAAAGTTTTGCACTACAAATGTATGAATGAATAAATGAAATGGTATTAAAAATAAATAAATATTAATATATAAATGCGTGACTAAATGATGGATTGGGATCTAAATATTTTAATCAAGTATCTCAACGGCGAAAATAACAACCATCATAAAAAACAACAAAAAACTACTATTATATTCACAAAGTGTATTTATAGACACACAACACATACATGTGATAAACCCTGGATATGCATAATATTTGCCTCAAGAATCCAATACAATGTAATCTCAATATATTGAATATGTGTATCTCACTGGTTGGCAACAAGCAATCTCTCTCTCTCTCTCTCTCTCTCTCTCTCCTCCACCCAAACACTCACTCGCTCTCCCATTATATGTGTTATGTATAGCAAACACATCATATCGAGAACGGAATTGCATTTATTTTATAGCTTTTCCAACTTGTTATTAATACTCGACTAAACAGTAAAGAGTCATTGAATGAGAAGTTTTTAATGAGATTTTTAGGTCTTATAAACAGCTCTCTCTCTCTCTCTCTTTCTTTCTTTCTTTCTTTCTCTCTCATCCACTTTACCATGATTGTTGTCACTACTATTTATAAGTCAATCGCCTTAAAACTCATTTATACAGTTCAGTTTTTGTGTCCCATCCCTATCCCCTCCTAACTATCACTTCCCCTCCGACTCTGTTATATAGTTATACAATGTATGCATTGAAAAGTCATTGTATGGATGGTATGAATGAAGTGGAAAATCCTAAATATATATTATATGCCAACAAATATGGGAATGGGATGCGAGGGTAACGATGGCTGAGTCATAGATGCTGTGATGTAGTGATCCTTCAGACGGATGGTTAGCATCGATGGGTTGAGAGAGAGAGAGAGAGAGAGAGAGAGAGAGAGAGATGAGGAGTCACAGCATAACAGGCTTGTCATTGTTTGTATAGCTCTCTTCATCTCAGATTCTCTCTCTCTCTCTCTCTCTCTCTCTCTCTCTGAGTGAATGATTCACTCACTCTTTCGCCCATCGCATGTGTTGTGAGTGAAAAACACACATCAAATACAGCGAGCATTAGATAAATGTTTAAGAAATGATTTGATAAATTGGATACCAGTGTCCCTTCGACTACACTCTATGCGCCCGTACTCTACAGTACACGCTATGGTATAAGTTGTTATATAATGTATTGTATAATGTATTATATGGGATGGAAATCAAATATAGTGTACACTGTATACGGATAGATGAATGGGGAAAGTAATAGAAATAGTTGAACAAACATTTTCACAGATAATCAGACAACGAGAGAGAGAGAGAGAGAGAGAGAGAGAGAGAGAGATTTTTGCCTGAAAACTGAAAACAATTTTCTCCTGACTTTTTCTGTTTGCGTATGAATTGCGAGAATTCATGAAATATTAGACAATATCTGCGAAAGAAAACAAAGAAAAATAACTCACTTTTTTGTCTACACTATTTCTTTCACAACGTTTTGTTCATTTGTCAGATATTTAATACGAGTTTCATTTATTTCTTTGTTCACTAAAAAATGTCACAATTATTAATAGTCTTGTTTGCAGAGAGTATGAAAGAGAGAGAGAGAGAGAGAGAGAGATGTTTGTCTCAAGAAAATCAAATTTCAGATGCAATACACGAGTTGTTTGAGGGGAACAGCACTCGGATGTGCCGTTAGTTCACACCCCTGTATATTCTTGTATACAATTCCTATCGATTAAATAGATATACAATTTATTTTTGTTTGTCTTTTGCTTTAAGTTTTTCTCTTTATTCTGTTGTGCGGATGAAAAGAGAGGAAAATCTGGTATTTTTAGTGTAGAAATTCAAATATAACTTTACTTTGTATGGAGTCTTATAATCCAAATATAGTAATCAATCAATGCTTTTGATAATCAACAACAAAAAGTCATACATTTATAACGGTATTAAAAATGAACAACAAATACACGCATATATTAAATGAAAAAAGTAGTTTTTATTTAAATATTCAGATTTAGATTAAGTTATTCACAACTTCTCTCTCTCTCTCTCTCTCTCTCTCTCTCTCTAGCTGTCTTTTCGCTCCTCTTCTTCTTCTTCTTCTGGTCTATCCATAAGACAGACACGAATTGTATGAATAGGGATGAGAGAGAGAGAGAGAGAGAGAGAGAGAGAGATGTTTGTCTCAAGAAAATCAAATTTCAGATGCAATACACGGGTTGTTTGAGGGGAACAGCACTCGGATGTGCCGTTAGTTCACACCCCTGTATATTCTTGTATACAATTCCTATCGATTAAATAGATATACAATTTATTTTTGTTTGTCTTTTGCTTTAAGTTTTCCTCTATATTCTGTTGTGCGGATGAAAAGAGAGGAAAATCTGGTATTTTTAGTGTAGAAATTCAAATATAACTTTACTTTGTATGGAGTCTTATAATCCAAATATAGTAATCAATCAATGGTTTTGATAATCAACAACAAAAAGTCATACATTTATAACGGTATTAAAAATGAACAACAAATACACGAATATATTAATATTAAATGAAAAAATAGTTTTTATTTAAATATTCAGATTTAGATTAAGTTATTCACAACTTCTCTCTCTCTCTCTCTCTCTCTCTCTCTCTCTCTCTCGCTTTCATACTCTCTGCAAACAAGACTATTAATAATTGTGACATTTTTTAGTGAACAAAGAAATAAATGAAACTCGTATTAAATATCTGACAAATGAACAAAACGTTGTGAAAGAAATAGTGTAGACAAAAAAGTGAGTTATTTTTCTTTGTTTTCTTTCGCAGATATTGTCTAATATTTCATGAATTCTCGCAATTCATACGCAAACAGAAAAAGTCAGGAGAAAATTGTTTTCAGTTTTCAGGCAAAAAAACTATATTTCCTTACATTTATAGCTCTCTCTCTCTCTCTCTCTCTCTCTCTCTCTCTCTCTCTCTCTCTCTCTCTCTCTCCATTGTATTGAAATTTCTTATCAATTCTTTCACCCGTTTTTTGTCGTATTTTTTTACTTTTCCTAAACTCTTGGATTATCTCTCTCTCTCTCTCTCTCTCTCTCTCTCTCTCTCCATTGTATTGAAATTTCTTATCAATTCTTTCACCCGTTTTTTGTCGTATTTTTTACTTTTCCTAAACTCTTGGATTGAAATATAAAAATAATTTATAAAATATATATAACTATAAGAATATTTTCCTTAACATTACTACTGTCTTCAGGACTAGAAATATGAGACTCCAATCGTATGCATACAAAAAATATAGACACAGAATATTCTTACACTAGTATTTACTTTGAATATTCTTGCATTAGGAATAAACAGAAATATATTTACAATATAAACTTTATATATATACAGATACAGCAAAACAAAATTATTACAGACATTAAATAATACCAGAATATTCTTAAGATAAACAAAACTGATATTTTATATTTCGCAAAAACAAAAATATTTTACCAAATAATAGAAAGAAATACAATGAATATAACAAAATTAATAAACAAAGCAAAAACATCTTGTTTACCATCAATACAAAGTCAATACATTATACGTTATATATTCTCTGTAACCATGTTTTATTGACCCCAACAGAAGCCAGAATCATATTAGGCTATCAGTTATATCTGAACAGGAAATTATAGAGAATTTTTATGTGTTATATTCTGGCAATAAAATTGTGAATACAAAATATGAGAGAGAGAGAGAGAGAGAGAGAGAATAAGTAATAATATTAATAAATATATGAATGAATGACAGCTATTGAAGCGAACATAGAGTCTGGACTAATATATTGAATAGTAGTGTATCCAACATCTTAACGATTCATAGATAATGTCTCTCTCTCTCTCTCTCTCTCTCTCTCTCTCTCTCATATTTTGTATTCACAATTTTATTGCCAGAATATAACACATAAAAATTCTCTATAATTTCCTGTTGAGATATAACTGATAGCCTAATATGATTCTGGCTTCTGTTGGGGTCAATAAAACATGGTTACGGAGAATATATATGTATAATGTATAACGTATTGACTTTGTATCGATGGTAAACAAGATGTTTTTTGTTTTGTTTATTAATTTTGCTTATATTCATTGTATTTTCCCTATTATTTAGTAAAATATTTTTGTTTTTGCGAAATATAAAATATCAGTTTTGTTTATCTCCTAAATATTCTGGTATTATTTAATGTCTGCAATAATTTTGTTTTGCTGTATCTGTATATATATTGTAAATATATTTCTGTTTATTCCTAATGCAAGAATATTCAAAGTAAATACTAGTGTAAGAATATTCTGTGTCTATATTTTTATGTATGCATACGATTGGAGTCTCATATTTCTAGTCCTGAAGACAGTAGTAATGTTAAAGAAAATATTCTTATAGTTATATATATTTTATAAATTATTTTTATATTTCAATCCAAGAGTTTAGGAAAAGTAAAAAAATACGACAAAAAACGGGTGAAAGAATTGATAAGAAATTTCAATACAATGGAGAGAGAGAGAGAGAGAGAGAGAGAGAGAGAGAGCGTCCAGAGAAGGGAGAGAGGGAATGGTAGAGACGAAGGGACGACATATCTTGACGACAGATCATCAATGGATAAAAATTGTCGACAAAGACAGAAGTGATGGCAATATATATAGAAAGCAAAAAAACAGCACATATTATAGCCGTGTTTGGGGTCTAAACAGAAAATATTTGTTGCCTTCAATTCGGAGCTCATATACTCTTTCAGTTGTGTTGAGGAAAACCCATTCAATTGAGTTGTGGACACAGAGTGTGTGTCTATACACGGCCTCTGATATAATCTACATTATGGTCGGGTCTCGCAGTTAGCCTTATATACACCAGTCGTTGGGATTGAAGTTTTTTTTTGCTTTCCTTATTCTCTGTCTTCTCTGATGGGAAGGAAAGAGTCTATTGAATGGATTGAATGGGTTTTCGCTCCCCTTTTCCCTTATATATCATTCTCTCTCTCTCTCTCTCTCTCTCCTATCTGTGCCTCACTTTCTTGTCGTTTGATTTTTTTTGTTTAAAAGTTTTTGTTTTGTTTTGCTTTCCTAAACAGTCTTTGCCATCGATTTATGTTTTCGTTGTATATTAACGCCATAGTAGTTCTTGTAGTTCAATGAGACATTATATAACATAATGTACATTGTTTTGCACTTCTTGTGCAATATTTTTTATAAAAAATATTAATTATTAAATGAAGTCTCTCTCTCTCTCTCTCTCTCATTCCCGTTACGAAATGTTCTCATTTATGGTCGACTCGTTTTCAATAGAGAATTCTCATATAGATTTTGATTGTATAACAGTTTATATGCCATGTCTTTCATGTCTTAAATGTTTTAAATTCTTCTCTTTCGCTGTTTTTTTGTGAACAAAAAACTCAAATCTAAACGAAAAAGAAATGGGACTCAAAACGAAAGAGCAAACAATTCTCTCGCTATGATTGCCATCCATTGCCGTACAGAAAGTCGTGTATTTCTGTACAGCCATTACATAACACACACACTAGCCTTATCTTTTGCTCTCTCTCTCTCTCTCTCTCTCTCTCTTATTGTTGCGTTGAATTGAATAAAGTCTTGTATACATTATCTGCCGTTTCATTCACTCTCGCAAATGAATTGTGAAGTTTGTGTTTGAGATATACTTTTTACTTAACTTTTATAAGGCTTTTAGGCATTAATCTCTGCCTCATCTTTGATTCCCTGTCTTCATCCTCATCTCTCTTAGCATGGCTCTCCTTTTGCTATCTCTCTCTCTCTCTCTCTCTCTCTCTCTCTCTCTCTCTCAGACTCTCTCACTTACTTTCCCATATATTTGGCACTACATTGTAAACGCCATACATAACACAAAAGCAATGATTTCTATTATCTCTAGACTTAAAATTTATGATAACTTTTAACAATTTAATCGACGAAATGAATCAAAAACCAGATCCAGAAGTAGTGTATTGTTTGCTCTAAAGACTAACAGCAAAAAAGTATATCTCAAACACAAACTTCACAATTCATTTGCGAGAGTGAATGAAACGGCAGATAATGTATACAAGACTTTATTCAATTCAACGCAACAATAAGAGAGAGAGAGAGAGAGAGAGAGAGATTACGGATGATTATTATTAATATAAATGCTATGATTGAAAGCAATTGTCTTTAAGTTTAATGACAAATACTTATTCAAAAAACACAACAGAGAAACAAATATAAGGAATAAAACTAAGAGATTATACAATGAATTACAATAACAATAAATAAAAGTACATAAGGAAAGAGCAAAAATCTTAAACCATCTCTTCATTCATTGTATAATAAAATAATTTGTAATAAAACTCATTTATTTAATGAATTACTTAAAAAATATCCCAAAATTATTGCAACAAAAAACACAGTAAAAGACATTTAGAGATAGAGAGAGCAAAGAGTGGAGTGAAGTGTATATAATATAAGGGCAGGCAATGAGAAGAAATGAGTTTTCATTTAATGTTGAATAATATCAAAATTGAAGTGAATTGAAGTGGACTTTCTTGAGGAGCAAAAAATATATACAGCAATGAGTGGAGAGAGCGAGGGATGGAGTAAATGAATGAAACCATCTCTCAGTCTCTCTCTCTCTCTCTCTCTCTCTCTCTCTCTCCTCTGCATCGGTATGTATTGAAAAGACAAATGAACAGCAAATGAATGGTAAGAACACAATAATGAAGATAAAAAATAGTCAACGCTTTTTGCTTTTCATGTGTATAACAAAAAACTTTTATTTCGCGATACGTTTTAATGACTTTTAGNGAGAGAGAGAGAGAGAGAGAGAGAGAGAGAGAGAAGCAAAAACTAAGAGAAAGACATTGGAATTGATATAAAGTGTGAGCAAAAACTAGAGTCAAATTAAAAGTGGCACAGAATAGTCGCTCAGAGCTCTGGCATTGTATGGCTATTCCCCACTCCCGGTGCCTATTATGACATGTCTCACACATACAGACAAAACACAACACTAATCTATTAGCGTTATATGTGTTCATTAAATTTTCTACTTCTTCTTTCCTTTACTTTTATATCACTTTTATTTCACATATAATATAATATCATATCTTTTAAGACATAATATTCCGGGCATTCATTTCAAACATATAAATATAATTTCATTTCTCTCTCGCAATGTCTTAACAGTTGGAAAACCCGGCCTTTTATTCGGACGTCGATCTGACAAATATCATACGGAAAGCGGTTTACATGTCCTCCACTTCGTCGGAAGGAAACAACATAAACATCAATAACAACAACAATAACCACAAGAAGAATAACCTGAACCACAATAATCTGCAGACAAAGCACCAGCAGTTGTTGCAATTGGCGGCACCACAGCTGGTCCAACAGACACACCAACATTACAACCAGTCATCATCGCCGCCGTCGACCACCCCTTACCCGATGATATCGGGCGACAACTGTTATCAAATGAATCAAAACGCCCAACGGTTGCGAAACGAGATCATCGCCGCCGCGGCCGCAGCCGCTAACGTCTCGTCAACCCTACCGTCCCTATCGAGTGACAGCACCGGCGGCAGCAAAGGTCCGCTCAAGAAGTTCTGGGAGTTTCGGCTGAACGACACGGACAGCGACGTCGGCGGCCATCACACGAAACCCTTCGCAAAGACTAAGTCCAAGTGGTTTTGCTGGTGTCTCACCGCCGCTCTGGTCCTGTGTTTGGCCGCCGTTGTTGTGGCCGTCTCTGCCTTCACCTACTTTATGGGTATGTCTGACGACTTTAACGATATGCTAGTTATACACGTATTGTATGTGCCGTCGTATCTGTCCCTCCGGTGCCATCACTTGTTATTACATGCGATAAACAATAAAAACTGATAATAATATATACAGCGAGTGATAGAAAAAATCTTATATTCAATATAAACGACACGAATATCTAATATAGGGATAACCGATGGAGGGGTCAGTCAATGGGATTGAGAGGGGAGGGGCCGGAGTATAAGGTGTGTTAAACATGATATGAAAATTAGCGTTAAGAAAGTTTTTTGAGTTCATATCTAATCATATCATGAGATATGGATTTGAATATAAAATAATGGATTTTATATGCATTTCGTGTCAAGGAGTGGACGACAGGGGAGAGCGCCTGTATGTTAACCCCGGGGGCGACCCCCGGGCTTACGACACACATACACCGCATCCCCTATCACACACTCTCTAATAGATTACATTATATGAGAAATATTTCTCTCCCATAAAGTGTAGGATTTATTTAACTCTAAATATAAAAAGTTGTGATCATTTCTAATACTAATAATAAAGAGAAAAATATCGTTAAAAGAGATACTCTTTTAAGAGTATGAGAAAAATGGATGAAAAGTTTTTTTCAACGCAAATACAGTAGACGTAAAAACAATATATAAGAAACTTATATAAAAAACTAACGAAAGTACTGTTTCTCATAAGAATTTATATATCTATTGTGAAAATAGATTGAAGTTTTCGTATAATCTAGGCTGTGATCTCAACGGTTTTTTCGGGAAAAATACACTCAAAAAACTAATTTTGCAATTAAACAAAAAACAAAACAAAACAAAAAACAAATTAAAAACAAAGTTTTTACGTTACAAAAAATAATTTTTATAAAATTTTATATTTCATGTTGTAATTTATGTACAAATTTTGATGGGCAACGTGTCATTCATCACAGTATTGTTCACAACAATTATCACATTTTATATTATATTAATTGTATTTTAATTGTAATTAATTGGATTTTAATCAACCGTTTCATAATTTATGTACAAATTTTGATGGGCAACGTGTCATTCATCACAGTATTGTTCACAACAATTATCACATTTTATATTATATTAATTGTATTTTAATTGTAATTAATTGGATTTTAATCAACCGTTTCGATAAGGTAAGATGTTATGTGGTTGCCTAGTGCACTATGGCCATTTTAACTATTTTAAATTTAATTAAGGTTGTAATAGATTAGAATAATAGATAGGCATTGCATTTAAAGTTAATTTTCATTTCCATTTTCATTGAGTTTGAGTTTACTTCAAATATAATCTCATTTTGTTTTGTAATTAATTTGTGTTTTAATTATTGTTTGAAAATGTGTTCAAAATTAATGAGTGTTTTGTTGATTGAAATTAAGAGTAAATTAAATGCAATGAAAAGTTTGTGTGAAATAATAGACAAAATTCAGTGTATTTTGAATACGAATAATAGTGTTTTGTGTGAAGCGATTGAATGCGAAAATAATGATTATTTATCAATCAATCAAACAATTGATTGCAATTCAAATAAATCAACTATTAATCTCAAAACACTCATTACAAATGAAAATCTTAAACCTCAGATAAAAGATTTGAAGAAATTTGATATATTGACTATTGGTTGAGCTTCAAACTCAGGAAATGTCTGAAATAACAAACTGATATTAGTAAAAAGGTTTATCATAAGTTAAATAGTTTTAGTATTAATGAAGAAAAACATTATAGTTTATTAAAATTAAAGAAATCGTTGGATAAAAATCCTAATTTAGCGTTTTACAGAGATTCCTGTCCATCAATTCAAAAATATGCACTATTAACGAGTGTTGATGTTGAGAGTTCATTTTCCCAGTTTACAGATATGTACGCATTTAACAGACGATCTTTTACCGAAGAAAATATTGAAAAATATTTATGTGTTAAATATAATCAACTTATTTAATTTTAATTACTATTTGTTTTAACTAAGGGCTAGTTGCTATTAAAATGAATAGAAATGAAGATGAGTAATTTAATGTACTATTGACAGTACAAATATGCAAATTAGTTGCTCATCTTCAAAAAAACCTTGGTTCGGCCCCCTTATACAACTACTAATAGACACACAAAATATATAGTATTATATAATATAAAAGGCTTTCCCTTTTTTTATTTTCACAATTTTTTCTGATTATACGAAAACTTCAATCTATTTTCACAATAGATATATAAATTCTTATGAGAAACAGTACTTTCGTTAGTTTTTTATATAAGTTTCTTATATATTGTTTTTACGTCTACTGTATTTGTGTTGAAAAAAACTTTTCATCCATTTTTCTCATACCCTTAAAAGAGTATTTCTTTTAACGATATTTTTCTCGTTATTATTATTAGTATTAGAAATGATCACAACTTTTTATATTTAGAGTTAAATAAATCCTACACTTTATGGTCGGCAGAGAAATATTTCTCATATAATGTAATCTATTAGAGAGTGTGTGATAGAGGTTGCGGTGTATGTGTGTCGTAAGCCCGGGGGTCGCCCCCGGGGTTAACATACAGGCGCTCTCTCTCTCTCCCTGTCGTCCACTCCTTGACACGAAATGCATATAAAAATTCATTATTTTATATTCAAATCCATATCTCATGATATGATTAGATATGAACGCAAATAAACTTTCTTAACGCTAATTTTCATATCATGTTTAGCACACCTTTTTCTCCGGCCCCTCCCCTCCCCAATCCCATTGACTGACCCCTCCATCGGTTATCCCTATATTAGATATTCGTGTCGTTTATATTGAATATATAAGATTTTTCTATCACTCGCTGTATATATTATATCAGTTTTTATTGTTTATCGCATGTAATAACAAGTGATGGCACCGGAGGGACAGATACGACGGCACATACAATACGTGTATAACTAGCATATCGTTAAAGCTGGCGATCGTCGCAGACATACCCATAAAGTAGGTGAAGGCAGAGACGGCCACAACAACGGCGGCCAAACACAGGACCAGAGCGGCGGTGAGACACCAGCAAAACCACTTGGACTTAGTCTTGGCGAAGGGTTTCGTGTGATGAGCGCCGACGTCGCTGTCCGTGTCGTTCAGCCGAAACTCCCAGAACTTCTTGAGCGGACCTTTGCTGCCGCCGGTGCTGTCACTCGATAGGGACGGTAGGGTTGACGAGACGTTAGCGGCTGCGGCCGCGGCGGCGATGATCTCGTTTCGCAACCGTTGGGCGTTTTGATTCATTTGATAACAGTTGTCGCCCGATATCATCGGGTAAGGGGTGGTCGACGGCGGCGATGATGACTGGTTGTAATGTT
>CAJPIZ010002170.1:0-14313 GCA_905368565.1 Medioppia subpectinata
GACCCGGAGAAACGGAAATTTTGCCACAAAATCCAGTGGCAATTGCGGGCAAACCGTTCACTTTGACGTGTGAATCCAAACCTCCCGGTTATCCCGAACCTGAGTATCGGTGGTGGAGAGAAGGACAGGAACAACAGGAGTTGGGCCGACGCGTCAATTACACGTTCATTGCGGTTCATGTGAGCCAAGAGGGCCGCTATTTCTGTGAGCCCTCCAACTCTCTCGGCAAAGGAATGATTGGTTCGGTTTATCTCTCGGTCAATGAATCGCCACAAATGGTTATTCCAATGAAACCGCAATTCATCGCCAAAGAAGGCGACCGTAACTTCAAATTGACGTGTATTTCGCGATCCAAACCTAAAGCTAATGTGATTTGGCTTCAGAACGACGTCGAGATCAGTGCCGATAACTCACAGTTTAGGATTGAAAAGAAGGAAACACTAGAAGACGCTAACGTCCACAACATTCAGACAACTTTGTTCTTCGAATCCACGACCAGAAAAGGCACCAATAGTTTGTCAGCCAATGATAGGGGACGGTATACCTGTATGTTTGACAATTTGTAGCCTGACTCGCGGTTCAGATGCTGTTAGGAAGCATAACTTGTGAGCGGACAACAGTCTGTAGGTATGTTATCCCAACGGAAACTAAAGCCTCTCTATCGTCAGGAGGTCACGTTCTACAGACCATATCCGGCGCCCAAATTTGAGTGGTTCTTCAGAGGCAAAGCATTGGATAACTATAGCGATCGTTACAACACTAACAGCACTGAATTGGGAGACGACATACATGTGGGCACTCTATCCATACGCAACACTCGAGAGAGTGATTACGGAGACTATACGTGTCGGGCGTTCAACTCAGTCGCTGACGACGACGAGAAGACAATAATAAAATTGGCCAAAAAGTCGGCGCCAGAAATGCCGATGCAGTTGGAAATGGTTGAAGTGTTGTCCGATTCAGTCATCTTGAGATGGGTTGAAGGATTTAACGGTGGTTTTGGTAACACTGAATAATAATAAAATTGGCCAAAAAGTCGGCGCCAGAAATGCCGATGCAGTTGGAAATGGTTGAAGTGTTGTCCGATTCAGTCATCTTGAGATGGGTTGAAGGATTTAACGGTGGTTTTGGTAACACTGAATACGTGGTCACTTATAATGATGGCGAGCGTTGGCGCAACGAATCGTGTCGTAGTCTTAATCCATGCAAAATCACTGGTCTTGAGTCTAGGCATGAGTACCAGTTCCGAGTGTTAGCCGTTAACCCCCGAGGCTATAGCCCCTACTCTGAAGACTTAAGAGTGACTACAAAAGTGAATCTCAAAGATATGCCCAACGCTTTTGACTCTCTATACGACAGAGAGAAGAATACATTAGTGTTTAACGTAGAATCACATGACGTTTCTCTGAAACTAGTGGCAAAGATTGAGATCAGAAGTGATAACAATGGCGAGTGGAGACAATTGACAACAGTTCCCATAATATCTAACCAGGAAAACGTCTATTTGAAGTCGACCGCCGAAGAGATAAGTGATATTCGATAATAAAATTGGCCAAAAAGTCGGCGCCAGAAATGCCGATGCAGTTGGAAATGGTTGAAGTGTTGTCCGATTCAGTCATCTTGAGATGGGTTGAAGGATTTAACGGTGGTTTTGGTAACACTGAATATGTGGTCACTTATAATGATGGCGAGCGTTGGCGTAACGAATCGTGTCGTAGTCTTAATCCATGCAAAATCACTGGTCTTGAGTCTAGGCATGAGTACCAGTTCCGAGTGTTAGCCGTTAACCCCCGAGGCTATAGCCCATACTCTGAAGACTTAAGAGTGACTACAAAAGTGAATCTCAAAGATATGCCCAACGCTTTTGACTCTCTATACGACAGAGAGAAGAATACGTTAGTGTTTAACGTAGAATCACATGACGTTTCTCTGAAATTAGTGGCAAAGATTGAGATCAGAAGTGATAACAATGGCGAGTGGAGACAATTGACAACAGTTCCCATAATATCTAACCAGGAAAACGTCTATTTGAAGTCGACCGCCGAAGAGATAAGTGATATTCGAGTAATTCTTTGTCTGCAAAGCAACGACTCGTGGTGTGGATACGAACATCTCGTCAAAATGGACTCAATATACGCCCGCGAAACCAAAAGTCTCACAACTGACCACTTGTTGACCGTTATTATGATAGCCAGTGTCAGCGCATTGGCTGTTGTCGTAACTATTCTGTGCTGTTGTTGGCGACGAAAAGACAAATCCGATAAAAAGGATTACGAATCGGATTCAACGTCTGGAAGGCCTAAAGTGACGACAATAAGCCAACCCTTTTATGCCTCACACGATAACAAAGGTTTGTGTTTTTATATGATATTTGTTTAGATTGTTTGCTTATGTTTTATATGTTTGCGAACAGGACTTATGGCAGACGTGGACACAAGCAAATTATCTCCGCCTATGTATTCTCCAACCGGTGATTCCCTGAATGGACACATTCCCCAGAATTACTACTTAACGGGTGAGGACAACGACCCGAGTCCCGGCGCCAGCAGTGATACGGCACAGATTGAACTCTGGAATATGATTAAGTCGGATATGATGAGTGATAATCCCAACGACAACGGCATTCCCTATCATCCGGCCTACGGTACGGCTCAGATGCAAATGGATCCCAACGGTTATCTCGGCTCATATGGCTATTACCCACACGAAGGATATCAACCATTAAATGACGACAATATGAATATGAATCGCAAGAATAATATGCGTAAGAATTTAATGAATTATTTTGAAAGGAAAAGTTTGAACTAAATGTCGATTATTTGTGAACAGAAGTTGGTTATTATGAGGAAATGGGTGCCAATCCTTACGGCACAGCAATGGGTATGGAAATGATGAACGATCCGATCTCTAATATGAATGATCCAAATCTAATGCCAACTATGGATCCGTCAAATATGAATCACATTCCTTATGAAGAAGAGATGGAATATTCGACGAATCGAAACGGAAGAGTCATTAGAGAAATAATTGTTTAAATTAATTGTTATTTTAATAGTTTTTTTTGTAAATTATTGATTGGATTTATTGCTCAAAATGCCAAAGCATTTCATAAGATAATTGAGTAAATTTAGGCCAAAATAAGTCAATACAACATCAAAATAAGACATTAATTGTAAAGTGATTTAGTCGTGTATCACATCATTCCATCATTCATTCCATTAGTTACCACATTATTATCATCTCATTTGTACATAAAATCATCGAAATAATGATATTTAATATACAATTACATGTAAATCCTTGAATGAATTCTTAGGCATTATTTGCTCATTAAATCACATCAAAAGACATTTAATGTTTTGTATTCACTCTTCAAATCCATTCCAAGCCTATAGTGTATTAATATATAAAATAAATATAAGTTAATATACTATTCATCGAGATCTCAATTAACTTAATAATTAAAATACTTAAATTGCAATTTATGTGCCTTTTGTAACGAGTTTTATATTTAAATTATACATTTTTATACAAATTTTATGCCATTTTTATTGAATACAAAATGTTTTAAAATATTTTTTTGGTGTATTTTATATGAAATCCTTGTATTAAAATTTATTAAATATTAAAAAGTAAATTTATTTTTCATAAACTATCAAAGAATTCATTTATACAACAATACTAACAATGGTATTGTGTTAATGAGTAGAGGAAGCGTTGATCACATAATTTACCCAAAAAAGCATCACTTTATTTACCGGTTAAACGAAGAGAACCGCTTGTCTTCATCACTGATCTGACATCAGATTGTAGTGATTTACTCATCAGAATGGACTCAAGTGTTGCATATGTTATAAATGCCCGCATTATTGCAATATATTATATATACCCTAAAGTATTCAATTATACCATTGATATTAATATCAAAATTATTATCATTTACTAAAACTTTAGAAACTTTATGCGAAATTACATAACATATAGAACTGTATAGAAGTATGATATGAGGGGATCATTCGCTTCTCCCCTATCGTCGAGTTTAGCGTTATTTATGGCCAGAAAGTGATAGGAATTGAAAACCAGTGACATATAAGATGGCGACTAAACCCTCACTCGTGGCGAAGATCTCCCAACAGATCCCAGTTCTGGTTGAGTGTAAGTGATTGAAGCGATGGCGGCCTCAATGATGGCCTCAATGTAACCATAATATAACCATTGATCGCTTGTATAGTATCGAAGCCAAAGCTGAGGACATTTGTTCGGTACGCGAAGGTTGAGTTGACTCCTCCGAGTCCGACAGAAATCCCGCAAATCATAAGCGGATTCACACAACTCGTGAAGAGCGGCCGCAGCGGGAAGTGGCGGCAGTTGCCGGTGAGGGAGGCCTGGCTTAACACTCTGGTCACGATTGAGGTGTTGTGTTGGTTCTATGTCGGGGAAGTGATCGGCAGAAGACATCTCATCGGCTATGATGTCTAACACCTCTCTTCTCACCACTTCTTTACCGCCGATTCACTCCTTCTCTAGATTTTAGATTTAATTAATTAAACAATTGTTTGAAATGATTAGCGAATTGTATTCAATATTCGGTTAAAATAAATAGATTTAAAATAAATTTAAAACTGATTTAATGTTAATCTGATTGTGATTTGCATTTGATTTATGATTTTTGCATTTAATTGTCTGTCAATTGTATTCATAATAAATGTTAAATTCATTTATATTGTTAAACATGAAGTGAATGTGAATTGAATGTCATTTGAATGGATCAATACATTTACGTTAGTATTGTATGTATTATGCAATACTGTAAATGTATTTCAAGGGTTGGTATAATAAATGAAATGTTTTACAATTCAGATTAAATAGAAGCGTTAATAATATAAGATTAGGCCATGTTTCTATTGGCACTTAAGTATTTCACACTCCAAATTGGAGTATAGATAGGAACAGTTAAGTGCACTCGAAAATCACTCAGAATTCAAGTCACACTCAGCATTTCAAGTGTGCACTCAGAGACCGGTTTTGGTCGCATAATTAATGAATTGGTGCTGATTATGACCACGTAATTACTGGACTGGTGTTGCATTTCATTGACTGGTCAGTGAAACAAACACACTGACCACATGTCAAACTGGTTTTCATACAATAAAGTGTAAGTATAAGTATAGGGATAGGAACGAACTTCACTTCAAACACACTTTATTTCGAGTGAAGTGTAAAATACCTAAGTGCTGATAGAAACAAACCCTTAGATTCTTCAGAACATTTATCTTAAAATGTAATTAAGAGAAATGAAATCTAAAATAAAACTAGTTAAAAGTCTTAACTTATCTCCGGCAGAGCTCAGACTCCTGTTGACAATTAATTCATTAAAGACCAAAAGCCGAGTCATTTGACAATATATGACAATTTTAGTCTAAGAGTGATCACTTTTAGTCAATTTTAATTGATCAGCAAAAAGTGCATAATTTAATTTAAATATATTTTTGTGATAGTTATTGGTTTGGTTTAAATGAGTGCTTTACAATATTTAGTATTGAATTTGACTGTATGTAATATTAGGTGATTTTAAAACATTTGGTGTATTTGTGCCAACCCTATACATGTCTGCAAAGCATGTGTTTTATTGTTGAAAATGTAAACACAGTTTAAGTTTTTGTTAGATTAGTGTTGAAAATGTAAATCATATATAATTTAGACTTAAACTGAATTAACAGTTAAAATGCAGTCATATTTAAGTCGAAAGCAATTATTTCTTTGTTATAATTGTTTGAATGCTTTGAAAAGAAATGCAATGCAAAGGATGTCCACTAAAACACCTGAAATGGATGTGAAGACCAAACTTGTGGTCAAATCCAAAACCACTTCACAATTAAAAGCCAAACAATTTCCACGACTTCTCAAAGATTTGGAGAAATTTAATAAAAAGTTATTAAAGGAGAAGACACTGAAGACCACTGGTCTGAGTGCTGATGACTATGACATGGATGTGATGTCTCATTACATCGAGAGTGAGGCCAACAGTGAACTGACAGAAGAGACCGAAGTGGAGGAGACAAACAGTGGTAACGAATGGTTCGATAGCTGTGTGGATGTGATGGCTCCAGAAACGGAACAAATGACTGAATTAATTGATGGATTTGGCGGACACTCGAGTAGTGGTAAGAAAAGCGCCAATAAATCGACAAAACAGACAAAAAGCAGTCGAAAACAGGAAGAGTTGAGACAAGAGTTGAGGGAAATGGACGTGAAATCGAAAGCCTCGAGTCTAAGAAGTTCTCTCAAGAGTTACATTCATTCGTGTATTTACGCGGATTTTGTATCGAAAGCGCATTCAGTACTACTTTATTACCGAAGCAAACAATTGAAGGCATTTACGATTGGGAACAGATGTGAAGAGTCCAATGCGATCGATGTATCCGTTTATAACGTGTTATTGAAAGGTTGGGCCCAAAGGGGCAAAACATTGAGAATCAAAGAGTTGCTAAGTTTGATGAAATCGGCTAATGTTAAGCCTAACAACGAATCTTTCGCTTATTATTTCCTATCATTGGGACGACAAACGAATCCACCGACTGTTCAAGAGGTCATGTCTGCCGTCCAACAAATGGCCACAAATGACTTAAACACTCAACAAGTGTTTGATAACTGTTTTATTAATAAAGAGGAAAGAAATGTTATATTAAGTCTATTAAACAAATCAGTGCCGCATTTAAGGCCAAATGCTATTACATTTCGCAAAGAATATTCTTGTAATTTAATGAAATCAATCGAAACATCGGAACAAAAGCCTTACAATCCGTGCGAAGACTTAGATTTGAGTGGTTTGGAGTCTGCGGTCGAACAACAGTTTGGGTTAGAAATAAACGGCAATATTATTATCAAATCAATAGTTTGTGACGATTTGAGTGACGCTAACGACAAGAGAAAGAAATATCTGAAGAATCAGTGGAACAAAAGCGAAGACGAGTGGAGAGAACTGCTTAAAGAGGCGTTTCTCAGACAAATCAAGACTTTGCAGATGCAGTCAAACGAAATCAAAGGAATGACTTTATATCCATATTTAGCTGTTTTGGACACAAAGTATTACATCGAAGCTATGATTGAAGAGATCAGGCTTTGCGCTAATATGAGTGAATACTATAGCCCTCCTATGTCTGCGCTTTACTCCAATTTAGGCAAAAAACTTATGCTTAGATATTTGGTTAAGACTCATATTAGAGACGGAACCGCTCAAGACTTTCAAGAATTATATAACAAATACATAAATTACTATAAAAACCCATCGATGACCACACAATACAATTCAAGACAGTTCTGGCAAAAAGCGATGACTGATAACCAACACAATTATAACAATAATATCCGCTACAAAGTGTGGCCGTTTCACATACAGGTAGGCGTCGGACACTTTCTCTACGATCTCATCATTCAGGAAACCAAAATTGATGCAAATATAATGAACAGCAAAATTGCTGTCAAACGAAAAGTGCCCGCATTTGGCATTTCATACAAACCCATCGGTAATCTTAAATATCAAAAGGAATTCCGAGCGCATCCCACTATCACCAAACTGTTCCGCAGAGTATGTTTAGATAGTTTGGTGTTTGACATAAATATGCTGCCAATGCTTTGTCCGCCGACGCCATGGGTTTCTCCACGATTTGGCGGCTATTTGTTATGTAAAACAGATTTTGTCCGAATGCCAGACACTTACCAGAAATGGATTTATAATACTTACGACAATCAGAAACTATACCCAGTTTTTGATTCGTTAAATTACCTGTCGATGTGTCCCTGGATTCTCAACAGCAGAGTAATGTCTCACTTCACTCAATGTAAAACATGTCAATTGAACTCAATTATGTGTTTCATCAATATCTAGGTGTTAGATGTGGCGACACATATATTCCGGAACAAAGGGGACCTCAATCTAAGTATTCCCAAACCTATTACAGAATTCCCTCCTCTGCCTAAAGTGGAACAGTATGTCATCTCTTATACAATATATCTTTTATATTAACTCTAAAACTGATACATGTTTTTAGATCGATGTCCAGAAGTGATAAAATCCAAAGATTCCGTCAAAGGTTTCAACAAAAGCGAGAAATGGCCGAAATGTACAGTTTATGGTGTGACTGTCTTTACAAACTCTCGATTGCAAATCACGTAAACATTTGCATTGAAATAGACTGTTAACACTATTTTATCATTTGATTGTTATTTATTGAATGTTTAGTTTCGAAATAAGATATTTTGGTTTCCAAACAATATTGACTTCAGAGGCCGTGTATATCCAGTTCCGCCGCATTTCAATCATTTGGGTAATGATTTGACGCGTTCTCTAATGTTGTTCGCGAAGGGCCAGCCTTTGGGAGAGGACGGACTCGATTGGCTTAAAATACATTTAATAAATCTGACGGGACTTAAGAAGCGATCGTCAATGGCTGAGAGGCTGGCGTTTGCTAATGAAATAATGCCACTTATTATAGATTCGGCGGATAATCCATTGGATGGTTGCAAGTGGTGGATGCAAAGTGACGAGCCGTGGCAGACACTCGCCAGTTGTGTGGAGATTGTAAACGCCATCCGAAGTCCAGATCCAACGCAATATATCAGTCATTTTCCTGTACATCAAGACGGCTCGTGTAATGGTTTGCAACATTACGCAGCGCTCGGTCGCGACCAGATCGGCGCCGAATCAGTCAATTTACATCCGGCCGACAGACCGCAGGACGTGTACAGCGATGTCGCCGCTCTCGTCGAGAAACAGAGAGCGAGAGACGCTATGGATGGCCACGAAGTCGGCAAACTTCTTGACGGATACGTCGGTCGCAAAATTGTCAAACAAACTGTTATGACATACGTATATGGAGTGACCAGATTTGGCGCTAAACTTCAGATATATAAACGTCTGAAAGAGATCGACAAGTTTCCCAAAGAGCGAGCATTTTCTTCCGCAATATATTTAACACAAAAGACATTTTTGTCGATTCAGGAAATGTTTACCGAAACGCGTTGTATTCAGGATTGGCTGACGGACTGCGCCCGACAGATATCACGTGTCTATGAAAAGCCTGTTGAATGGATCACTCCATTGGAGTTTCCTGTCATTCAACCCTATCATAAGAGTAAAGCAAAAATTGGAGAAACATTTCTGGTATTATCCAATATCTCTGACTAAACAATCATTTAATCATTAAAATAATTATAATTTCAATTTCAGGGCATTGGAAGCGAAACGAATCTAAAATATTTGTGTCGTTCCGACGCTTTTCAGTGAGTTTTAGTGAATATAAAAAATGTATATTTTATTAATTATGTATTTTTGACATTAAAAAGGAAACCAAATTCATTGAAGCAAAAGAACGCTTTTCCCCCAAATTTCATTCATTCTCTGGACTCGTCTCATATGATGTTAACAGCCCTTCGTTGCCATCGGGAAGGCCTGACGTATGCGTCAGTTCACGACTGTTTCTGGACTCACGCTAATTGTGTTCATCTAATGAACCGTTTCTGTAGAGAACAGTTTGTATCCCTTCATAACGAACCCATTTTAGATGATTTAGCGCATCATTTCATCCGTATCTACGGCTCAATGCCTTCTAATGCATCCAAAGCTGATGTCAATAAGACTTTGGAACTGTTGGGCAAAAGATTAACAAAAGGAGATTTTGTATTGGAAAATGTGCTCAACTCTGTCTACTTCTTCAGTTAATTTCATACTAGTTATACAAATCGAGTCAATATATAACACGTTATTAATCATAATTATAAAATTAATTAATTAATTTTTTACTATACATGTATTGATTATGTAATCAATTTAGGAATTGTTTGAATTATTGAAATAATAGATTTTTAATAAAATCATATTTTCAACGACCAGTACAACACCCGTATCATTGCTTTTTAAGCGTTACCCTAACCATATTGACCAATATTTACCACTAACCAAACGTAACCTACACTAAATTTACCCAAGCATACTGAAAATACCTTAAGGCTATTTTAAATTAATTATACAATACATAATCCCATTTTGACATGAATATAGTAGTGAATGAACCACTGGTCTTGTTATATGATGGGTGGACTGCAATTGACCCGTTAGCCAATTATTGGTAGAGATTATTATGGAGTAAAAACATGCGAAATGGATCGGCAATCGGGGTTAAAACAGTCAAATTCGGCTATTAATGTTGATTCAATGTGGAATAATTTATACATTTAAAAATGAAATATATTTGATAATGTCATGAAATATGCAATTTTTCTACAATGCCTTTTATGTATGAGAACATTCTTAAATTGGGGGCAAATTTTGATTTTTTTAAAAGTGAGTTTTAGTGTTTATTTGTCATAAAAGGGCGATTCGGGAATACCCCAAAATATGCCAAAATCGGGAAAATGAAAGTGGTTGTTTTTATTCTATTATAACTCCCAAGACTAACTGGATGTTATTTCCGAGCATTCTATTAACTAATTATATTTGGGAATTCCCGAAAAATCTCATCTCTAATTATTTGTAACTACAATTCAGTATGAAAATGGAAGTTTATAGGATTACTCCGCCCCTCCCATTTTATAATAACAAAAAAACATGGTTCTTTGAAATTTATTTAATATTATTGTAAGTTTGTGAAAATACTGTAATTTATTCTGAAATATTACTTCAAATATTGCAACCATTAAATGGTAATTTATTGAAGACTTAATTTTAAAAATGACCATGATGAAGACTACAAATTAAGTTCGTAATAATGTTCTAAATGTTACTGTTTATGGAATAAAGCTTTGGGTATAATATGTATTCGGTTTATTCGACGCAATTGTCAAGTGTTGTATATATTGGGGACAAACCATTAGCACAATAGTGTTGACAGCAGTGGAACAGGTATTCCGTATATTATTGTACGCGTTGTACAAAACCAAAACTACATTGTACTGATGGGAGACGGGAGTCGGACCCTGATTCTGGGAGACTCCCGGGCAACCCGGAGCTTCTGGCAACACTAACAATTGTAAGATTCAATTGTAACAATTGTAAGTTGTATAGCTATACTTTAACATGAGGAAGCTCTCATAGGTTTAACATGAGTTTCTATGCGATTTCACCTTAATTTTATGACACCTTATTTCACCTTAATTTTGTTAATAGTTGTATTAACATGGGTAATACTAAGTCTATGGGTAATGTTAAATTTATGGGACTAATGCTAATCCTACGGAGTCCATAGTATGAACAAAGTCGGTAGGTAATTTTAATCCTATGGATTAATGTTGGGTCTATGGGCAATGCTAAATCTATGGCAATGCTTATTCTATGTTATTCATGGGTACTAATGGTAATCCAAATACTCGTACTAAATCTGTAAATAATGCTAATCTATTGGTTGATCATTACCCGATGTTTTAATATATTTTTACAAATTGGTTATTTAAATTTTAAAATATACTATTATACCATGGTTAAATAATTATTTAAAACGGTAATTTTACTAAATTAATGATTTTTACATTGGTTATTTTGGTAGAATCAAAACCAAAACCAAATTAAAACTCAAAATTATAATTGTTTCAATCACTAGTGAAGAACCCCCATATGTTAAAGTATAGCCATAGACTTAACATAGGATCTCATAGGGTGGGGGAGGAGGGGGTAACGTCGAGATCCTACAAACCACATTCTTCAAAATTAATTGTGGTTAAAAGTTGCATTTTCTATAGCAATAAGCCAGTAACATTAATCCCATAGACTTAACATTAAATCATATATCATTTATACTTATGTAACATCAGACAGGATAGCATTTGGGTGTAATTGTATTTTAGAAAAGCATTGATAAATTCTATTTAATATTTGTAAAATTTAAAATAATTGAAGTAAATACTGCATGAAAGTGCATACATTAGTATAAGTGCATAAGTGGTTAATTTTAAATTATAATTCAATTCATTTAAAAACTATTTAATCATATCTTAATACTGTACTTGTGTTGCACCAAACAACTTGTGTAAAATTTGTTAATTTGTCAAATTCAGTGCATTAGTTCATAAAACGATCGGGAATTATATATCATAACGTTTAAGGGTCACAATAGGCTTAAAATATGAGTTTTATTTTCCCCATTTTTGCACATTTTGAGAAAATTGCCGAAAAATCTATTTACTATACATTTCCTAACTCCTTCTGCCCTAACAAGTAAGTCATTGGCATTCAGTCATTGCCTCTGTATGTATAGCAGAGGCAGTTAGGGTGAGAAGGAGTTATGTGTAAGAAATGTGCAGTTATATGACAAATAATCTCTAAAAATAGACTAAAATAGACTTTTTAAAAATTTATTCATGTAACATAACTTTAAATTATATCATAGATTTGTCATTACTAACATCTTACTAACATTTGAATCATAATTTAAAGATTTGAAGTGAAAGTGTTTTGTATGATTTGTGTCAAACAAAGTCAGTGTCGAGCGTTGTTTGTCTCAACTTAAAGAATATTCCTACAGATAGGACACAGAATAGGATACACATAGAAGTGGATGAGATACAAAAGCAATTTCTGTCCCCCCTATCTATAGATACTTTTAAATTCTCAAGTTCTTAAAACCACTGCAAATGTATATAGATTTTAAATACAAAAACGACGACAATTACATCCATATATAAATTCATACGTGAATTCATGTTTGACTAAAAGTATGATTTTTGACAATATTTTGAGTTGACATCAAATAATTGTGGAATATAAGGATTTTATTTTTATCCATGATGATGTCACAATTTTTAACCATAATTCACTGTCATATATGAAGAATAAGGTTTATAGACGTATAACTATATTTATTACACCGTATAATATTCAGGTATATTTGTACCATTGTATTTCACAATATCATCTCAACCAATCATTTATATACTTCATTCTCTGTGCAGTATATGATAAATGCTTACGATTTTTATACAACTTACTGTTATATAATTGGTTATGCAATCAATACATAAAAGCCCTTTATTTGATATGTTGTCAACTCAATCTCAATCTCTCTTTGTAAGGGGGCTAAGGGTTAAGGATTAGAATGTGAATGATGTGAATGATGGGAGTGTAGTGTAGGTGTAGAATGAAGTGTAGATACATTGCTAGAATTGTTTGAAAGTCTAAGTTTCACTCATTTCTAACACTTTCACACCAAATGGTTTGCCGATTGAGTGATCGGCCGATCGATTGTATTCACCACTTCAATGCTTACCTCTCATTGGATGACATGTGAACCCAAATGAGTTAACAAACACTCATTGATCGCATCAATGCATGCAATCATCAACTCTTCAATTCATTAAACATAACATATGAGTGACTGGGACGTGAAAAGGCGTCCAATTTTAGTGTTACTGCTTATGCTATATAGCAAATACAGTATTGGACGCCTTTTCACGTCCCAGTCACTCATATGCTATGCTTTCTATACATTTGGTCTACTTTTGCATCAATTCATTCAACTTTTATGCATTTCATCACATTTTGACCAAAAAAGAGTCAATTGTTGCAAACATTGTGCTAATAATTGGCTAATAGTTAGTTATGGTGCATAGATGTAGTTAGCATGACCAAAATGAGCATGCTACTACTTGTGCCCAATCAGTACTGTCTAATGGTATGTCTAATTGATATATGTGTGGCAATAATGTGTGCTTTCGCTCGTAATATGCATTCAAATGTGGATTACTTGATGTGTTGTGCCATTGATTGCCATTTGAAGCACTCATTCAAACATATCATTACATTATTAAGGCTTTAATTAACATAACTATTAATGATTGCATTCAATGATAATAACTGTCATAAAACTCGTGGCAACCAATCGTACGAAAGGCAGCGAACATTGGATTTGTGGTCAACCAATCACACGCTCTGTACTGCGAAACAATTGATTGGTTGGCCAACAAAACGTGTTAACAATGGACACGAGATTTGGTGCGTTTAGACACTACAGACGGCTATAGAGCGACGATGGGTGTGGTGTATGGTATGGGACGTGTTGTGCGCTGTAGTGATAGTGCTGTGGTTGCGGTGGTTGTGGTGTATGTAGTGTTGGTGGTAGTGATGACTCCCTTTGTCACTGATTTGTCTATTCATTCAATACATAACACCTTATTATACAGACAGTGCACACAATGTGTCACCAATGGCTGCCATTAACCACTATTAACTAATATTAACTATAATTAACTATAACTAACTCGTTGTTAAAGCGGTGGTCGACACGACTATTGTGTGCCCGAAAGCGATGAGCCATTCGGTGATAG
>CAJPIZ010002171.1:0-14313 GCA_905368565.1 Medioppia subpectinata
CCCTTAAAGCTTAAACTATAATTATGGACGTTGTAAATAAACTGGGAAAGTAATCTCCCAGCAGTTAGTGCATAAACTGGGAGATTGATCTCCCACGCTTTAGTGCTGTTTATGCTGGGAGATTATTTTTTCTGGCTAGCACTCTTCGTTGATTTTTAATTGAAATTCAAAGTGCAAATGGGAGATAAATCTCCCAGTTTAAGCTTCTAGGGTTAAACATCTTTTAAAAATTAATTAACTATTCCTACTACATCAAAGCTGTCTTATATCACTTTGAACTACAGTATATCTAGTTATTTAATCAATATTATATGCGTTTAAGTCAATATTTAAATATAATCGTAATATCAAAATACTTAATAAGTTTTAGTTTAACTAACAAACAAAAATGTATATTTTAATTATAATTATGATATAAATATTTGAAAAATTACATATTAATCATTAAAGCATTGAATTGAAATTAAATAACTTTTCTCTCGAAACGGAGAAATTACTAAAGCGTGTAGACATACAATACATGGGAGTATTTTAGGAGCTGTTTGTTTCACATTTTAGGTACCTTTTTGGGACGTTACCACATTTAGTAACATTTTAATAACTTTTCGGCTAGCGTTAATTTAAGTTTTATTTATTTAACAATATGTAATTTATAATGCAAATGATTTACTACTAGTAAATAACTATAGAAACCAAAAAACATGTATTGAAAAAATTCATAACTATTAATGGGAAACAAATCCATGCAATAGTAGCCGATTGTGGGTCCCATCGATAGCCTCTCTATGAATGCAAACATTTTCAACCGATCGCACAGTGAGAGCACCGGTTGTCGGCCATCAGTAGTGGACAGGTATGACATCAATAAGGGGTACGACTGATGAGCTGATTTTGAAATCCACGTACAAAACACACATGCTATAATAGGCATTATAGTGCCACAAATTCCAACAATTGACATCATTACCCTTATCGATAATTCACAGTTTTTGTTTAAAGCTGTATAATTTGCAATTTGCATATTAGGAGTTGCTATGAAATACACTATAAATACAATGTATTTAAACGATTCGTTCAGACGTTTTGTCTGTAATTCCCAGTAATTGTGTTCAACGATAGCCGATATTAGTAGCCGTTTGTTATCATACTTCACACTAAATGCTATTCTATGGGATATTTCCAAAAATTTATGTTTTAAATAATATACAGTTATAAAGCATATGGTAAAACAATAGAAAGTAATTGCTGTCATTGCTATCCAAGTAAAAAATAGATTCATGCTATAAATGATCATCATAAGTAATTTCCAAATACTAAAATTGTCAATCATTATTACATAATGGTGATATGTTCCTATTAATACTAGTGGCACTAATATTGTAATAACTGCATACTTATTAACATATATATTCCACCATCTTAAATATATAGCTAATTGTATAACTCGGTGTCTATTTAGAGGATATTTAAATAAATTATATTCTAACCGATAAATAAACTTGTACACATAATATTTACTTATCAATTCTTGATAATGAATCATTACTGCTATACACAATATGGGAAATGGCAAGATGGTCCCAACAAGACATAGCGTTTCATGCAATTCTACGTGTTTAAAGTCAAATAACACATCTAGCATATTCTGATCTTTTACCAAGACAATTCCCATAAGTCTTACGCACCAGAACAATATGATCAATTTACTAATAATTACTAAATATAATCTCCATTTATATATATTTGATGCACTGTTAGACGTGTCAGTGATTGACAGTATATAATCGTATGAGTCCTCAAAAATCGTTACAAAATAATTTTTAGCAAATGTATCTAACGCTTCGCATTCAGCCATTATATTGGTATTAATTATTTGATTAAATCTATTAATATCAGTTAGAGTTGCCATGGTCAATATTAAAGTTAAACTATGCAAGAGTGCTGTGTTTGCTGAACTGTATTATATTTTATTATTTTGCGATATTAAACTGAAAGTGAGTATATGAGTTTATTTAAATTATTTTCATATAAATTTGATATTTTAAAATAATTTAACCTTAAACAAATATGTAGCTTAAAAAACAATACTTCATTATTTATTCATTAAACAAGGTAAACAATTTTTAGATCAAATACAAGTGTATGTTTAGTGTTAAACTAAATTTCTTATTTATATTAACATGATAAATTAAGTTTATAAAAATATAAAAATAAACTTTTATATAAAGTTATATCTAATCAAAGAATACAAATACAATATTGATCATGGAACTTTTAAATAAAAACATAAAACTTAAATATTAACATTAATTAAGCAAATATTAATTAAATTAATACATTATGATCATTTTTCATATAAATAATTAACAATTTTAAAATAATGATAAAAGTAACACATAATTAGTGGCACAAAAATATACACAGGATCGCCATAAAATAGAGAGAGATTAATTTTATTATGACGTGGTTATTGAATCACCAAGTTAAATTGTCAACTATCATTTAAAATAATCGTTACTAATTATAAAACAGAGTTTCCCCTAAATTTATAAAAGTTTGTATTAAACTATTAGAATTGAATATTAAAAGTTATATTTAAGTTCAAACCCCACTTTTGATATTAGTGTATACTATATATGAGTAGCACTTGAATAGAGTATGAATTACACAGCAATTGTTTTATAAAATAGGCCGATTCGGCCTATCAATGGCATCGATGAATATACATATTTATAAAACTCATAGTTATTAATAGGAAACAAATCCAAGCAATAGAAGCCGATTGTGGGTCCCATTGATAGCCTCTCTATGAATGCAAACACTTTCAACCGATCGCACAGTGAGAGCACCGGTTGTCGGCCACCAGTAGTGGACACGTATGACAATAATATAGGGTAGGACTTATGGGCAGCCGTTGAGATCCACGTACATAATAAACATATAATAAACGGCATACAACCCACAGACATTGCTAATATGACTATCATTAGCCTTATGGATAAATCCGTATTTTTATCATGCATTATACTAAAGCCAATTTGAGTGCCGGGCGTTGCTATAAAATACACAACAAATATAATGTATTTCATGTATTCGTTGAGACGTTTTGTCTGTAATTCCCAATAATTGTATTCAACGATAGCCGACATTAATAGCCTTTTGTTATTGTATTTCATACTTAATGCTATTCTATGGGATACTGCACGGAATTTTTGTCTAATATAATACGTTGATAAAAACATTATGGTACAGCCGATGCATGCTATTGGCACAATAGCTAAACAATATATTATTACTTGTGTATCATGTATAATCATTAAACAGAATATGAATATTGTTGGTTGATTAAAGAATATAATAAAATGTTGGTAACAAAATGTGACAAATATAGACAATGTTAAGTACAGATATGGCTGTTTTATTAAATATAAATTGCATCGTCGTATATATTTAATTAAACGCCTACTTAGATCAATAGGTGTTTTATATTTGAACGAGTTAAATTTGATATGATTCATAAATTCAAGCATGGTCATTTTACTATTTAGTTCATAATATGTGGTTAATGCACCACAGTACAGAATTGTAATACTAGACATTAATACATATAAGTAGAAAGCAAATTTACCCTTTATGTGTTTCAAATCGTATAACCAAGTCAGTATATCCTGATCATTTAACGTTAATAGCAAAAATAGTTAAGTTATAAATAATATACTAACTAATCTTTATATATTATTATAATAAATAACCGCCATTTATCAATACTAATGTAATTATTACCGGTGTTAGTGATGTACGTAGTGTTCCCAGAAGCTCCCGGAATGGCAGGAGTCTCCAGGAATTGAGGTCTAGCTCCTGTCTCCCGGCGAAGGTCTCGCCTTGATATGGGGAGCTCAAGGAATTTAAAACGCAATTAAGACAGCATATTTTATGTAAAATATCAATGAAAATAATTTTGATGATATTTAAATAGGTATAAATTTGCAGATTATTAATGTTTATGTTTACCCAAAAATATTAACTCCGTAATTTGGTTAAAAATTTAAATAAATGTTCTAAAAGGCAGTTATAAACTTGTAATGCAATATAAACTACAATTTATATACTGTAATAATAATCTAAATTATTATTTTTGCTTTAAAAACGTATCAAGGAAAAACTCAAGGAATTTTCAATAAAATCTCAAAATCTAAACAAAATATTATGAAAGAAAACTTTGAAGTCTATTAAAGGCTGAGGACTGAGTGCCAAAAGTTGGACACATTTATGCGCAAAACATTTGTGACGGTTTTTACCGATTCAGACGAATAAAAAACGTATCAAGGAAAAACTCAAGGAATTTTCAATAAAATCTCAAGGAATCTCAAGGAAAATATTACTTAAAAGTACATTTCTCAAGGAAATTGAAATATTGATCTGGGAACACTAGATGTACGCGTGGTATTCGTCTGAATCGGTAAAAACCGTCACAAATGTTTTGCGCATAAATGTGTCCAACTTTTGGCACTCAGTCCTCAGCCTTTAATAGACTTCAAAGTTTTCTTTCATAATATTTTGTTTAGATTTTGACATTATATTTGTACCCATTTTTTAAAGCTAGATAATTAAATATTCTAGTCACTTATTTAGAATTAATAACGTATAAATAATATTTAATATACAGTATATTCGAATAAATGTTAATTTATAATACTGTATGTTTAAATTATTGTTTACTGAATTAGACTTTAATGATCATATATTTTGAAAAATTATTTTTATTATTTATTCAATATTTAAGCAACATTTCAAAATATTTACTATATTTTATTTTAACAAAAGTTTTATTCTTACGTATTTTATTATGAATTGTACTATTAATAAATATTTATTCTATTATAGAATTAATTTTCATTTATTTTATTTTGTAAATTATTTGTCAAACAATAATATTTTTAATTTTTAGGCACAATTTAATCAATAATGTTGTTTATAATATGGTGAAATACTTGAACTCTCCCCTACTTAAATGATGTATTAATAGCATGTGATAACATATTACAATATATCTCAATAAAATAATTAATATAGTCAAGTCTTTTCATACAAATTAATTCATTTATTAATACTATTCAATAATAAAATAATGTAACCATAAGAATTATGATAAAATATTTTGATTTTTAAAATAATAATTCATTATTTATCATAACAAGTTGATTTCACTATAAATATGTGAATTATTGGCAATATAATACTTAATGGCACCAAATTATCTCGCAAATATTACCATGCTTAAGCAAGGATTACAAAGCACTTCTTAATTGAATCACTTCTGTATTCATATTAATTTTATTAACACAAATATTGTACTAAATTCATGAATTTTTAAATGTCAAGTGTTTTTATAAATATGTGTAATGCGAAAGTAAAAGGTGATAAGTATTGATCATTGAATATATATTTGTTACCCAGTCAACATAATCTGTCGCCGCGGTTTTTGTGATTACAGTTAAACTAGAAAAGCTAGATCAAATTAGTAAAAAGTAAAATGAAGGTCCACATGTCTAGTTTTTTGTATCAAAAAATTATTTCAATCACGTGATCACAACACAATAATTTTTGGGTCAAATCGATTTGCGATGTTTTGTGCCCACCTCGAGGGGGGCCAGGAAGGGGCGGGTATGCTAATCTTCAGAGGAGATGTCAAAGACTATGATAGCAAAGTTTGATTTAAATTCATTCAGCCATCTACGAGAAATTGTTAATTTTGTTAACATTAGGTCTATGGGAAAAAATGGTTCTGAAGTTGACTTTTTATAACAACAAAAATGTAGTATTAAAAAGTCAAAATTGCGCTATTTTTGTCCAAATATTATGTCAAATTTCTTTAATATTTTGTTCCCTACGAAAGAATAATCACTTAATTTTTATGAAACTTTGTGTTTGTGATTTGCTTTATCAAAAATAAGTTTACCAAAATTACCAATTAAAACTATTAGTCAATGAATAAAAAGTTAATAACACATATTCATTCAATGATCAATACATCTCACCTTTTACTTTCGCATTAAACATATGTATTAGTTAGATAAAGTAAGACAATGTAGATTAATTAACAAAATAAAATTTATAAAATGTCATAGCGAGTAAATTATGATAAAATTATAAGTAGGCTAGCACCATATAAAAATTAATCATTTTATTGTTAATTGTTTAGTAAATAAGTTTGTAATTTACACAATTGAGCATGAACTATTTTATTATATTAGCGTTGACCTTATGCTTTTGGTCAGGTCATGTTAAACGATCAGGTTAAACTTAAAAACAATTTAACAATCTCGTTTAAATTAAATTATTAATAAAACTAAATTTTATTTAAATAGTTAATTATTTGTATTTACTAAATCACCCTAGATGCGCAATCGTGTCCTGACAAGTGGACGGCCACTGAGCATCACTGTTACCGACACGTTGTCGGCGCCGTTGCCACTGAGGCCGAGGCTAAGAGCGCGTGCGCGGCACTGGCCAGCGGTTCAGTGCCTGTCACAGTACACAACAACGAGGATAACACTGAGTTGACACACTTTTTAGGCACTAGTGTTGACACAAGTTTTTACATCGGCCTGGAGTACAAACCGGGAACACCGGTGGGTCAGTGGAATTGGCTCGACTCAGGCAATGCCCGCACATTTCACTTATGGGACAACACGGCTGACGCAAGTGGTTTGGTACCATGCGCGTTTATTAACATGGTCAAAGGGGTGATGTCAGGTTGGCTGACCAACGACTGTAAGCAACCGATGCGGTCAGTGGTGTGTCAGATACCAGTCCGCTCTTTGAACATGTTGTATGAAAAAATGGAAAAGTTGACAAATGAGTTACAACAAGTTAAACATCAAGTTGGATCGGTGCCCATAGGGTTTATATACGTACAGTTGCCCCACCAGAATGATCCAGGACTAATTTGGGGCACTGAGTCCAAGTGGACGGACGTGACCGCGTCGTACGCGGGGCTATTTTTCCGAGCAGAAGGCGGCGGGTCGGCCGCGTTTAACCCATCGGGGGTTACGGTTCAGGAGAGCCATGTGTTTAACAAGTTTACCATAGAAACGATAGGATTGAAAAATGTATCTCATAATGGTCAAAGCGAGGTGCGTACAAGTGAGTTGAAAGAGCAAGTTAAATCAGGGGAAATTGTGCCTGAAGATGCACTCTACAAATTGAACATGTACATGGATATTAAGGACGCACATCCCAAAAACACCGCCGTGAAAATTTGGCGCCGTTCAGGCTAGAATCTAGCCGCTAGATGCATTTGTTGTCTAGTTAAACTATTTTTCCAAATTTATTTTAGCAATTATTACAATTTTAATGTTAATAATTTTTATAATTTTAATTCAATAAATGTTTCTATAGTATTATTAATTTTTACATAGGCATTAATATTTATTTAACTACAAATTTGCTAGAAATCTAAACAATTATTAGTGGTCTGCCATTTAATGTAATTTTAATTAAAAATACATGATAATTAATGATGCACAAATATATCTAAATTTTTAAATATGTAATAAGTAACTTAAATTTATTTATGCATCAAAATAAACAACATATAATATTTACATAAATATTATGCAAAAAAGTGATCATGCTTAATATCTTTTAAAATAAATAAATTGAATTAAATTATTGACATAATTAAGAAATAATTAGAACCAGAAAAGTACATGTATTGGAAAAACTCGTAAGAATTAATAGAAAACCAATCTAAGCAATAGTAGCCGATTGTGGGTCCCATCGATAGCCTCTCTATGAATGCAAACACTTTCAACCGATCGCACAGTGAGAGCACCGGTTGTCGGCCACCAGTGGTGGACAGGTATGACAGTAACAACGGGTATGGCTTATGGGCGGCCTTAGAGATCCAGGTGTTTAATAAACAAACTATTAATGATATGGAACCGAATGTGATTGACAAAACAACCATCATTAGTCTAATTGATAAATCACTATTTTTATTGTGTATCAAATATACACCTAATTGAGTGCACGGGGTTGTTATGAAATACACCACAAATATAATGTATTTCATGGTTTCGTTGAGACGTTTTGTCTGTAATTCCCAGTAATTGTGTTCAACGATAGCCGACATTAATACGAATAGTGCACGAAAATCTAGCGCCGAAAAACAGGCATATGTTTTTTTCGACATAATAATTTTCGGTCAAAATTTTATTAATTGTGTTACCATATCTATATTTTAAATTTAATAAGTAATTTTGGATAAATATCAAGCCGATCGGCCGCACGATTAATTTATATATAGTTGATACCAATTTTAATTTATAGGGTGTGTCTTTCTAATGTTAAATTCTCATTAAACACCCACTATTGATTTGTTTAAGCGATTAGAGTTAGTTATTTTTAACTGTTTTAAATGAAGATAAATCATATTTTAATTTTTTAATTTGATTGGTAATTGTCATATAATGAATTGTGTTTAATTTGGTCATCCACATCAGGTTTAATATAATCAGATCAATTAATAATTATTGATCTTGAACAAATAATTTGAATGATTATATTTTTTTTAACTTTAATTACAATTTATAATTGTGAATTAAATAATTGAATATATCATGAGATATATCATTTTAAAGCTTATTTTTCGGTTGTTAATTTGGTATCTAATTCACTAATTTAGATGTAATATTATAGCTACAAATACAATTTAAATCCAATGATGTTATGCTCGATTTTAATGCACTATTCGTAGCCGTTTGTTATTGTATTTTACACTCAATGCTATTCTATGGATAATTCTAGAAACTTGTTATTTAAATAAACAACTGATATAATAAATACAGTAATATTTACACATATACATGGTGCGATAGCCAAACAATGTACAATTGTTAACACATTATAGATAAACATTAAGATAAATCTCACAATAGTTGGATTATCTAGAAAAATAATTGCATTTTGATAACCGAACATGATATTCCCGATTGTTAAACCAATAGACATAAACTTACGTATATACACATTACACCTGTGCATAGGGTTGCCAGACGTCCAGTTCTGGACTGGATTGTCCAGTTTTGGAAGCTCTTGTCCAGTGTCCAGTTCAGGGGTAAAACTGGACAATGATGTGCCCAGTTTTGAAATGTTTTAAAAATATTCTACGGCGGTATGAATAGTTTGCTACAGATTTATATTATTAACATATTTATATAATTTATATTTAATTACAACAAAATAAGGCCACTTTCTTTAGTAAATTTCGAATTTCATATAAACTAAGCATACATTTAAAATACTATTAGATTTATTATACTGATACAAATAATGAATCGTTTACTTTACCGAGTTTACATTAAGTCTAATCTAATTAGATTTATGCTTAAAATGTCCAGCACTGGACAATACAAACAATATAATTATGAATATAAGTAATATAATAAATTTGAAAAAAAATTTACATTCCAATAGCATTTTTTAAGCTTAAATAAAACATAAATATTAAATTCAAAAATATTAATACTGTATAAATAAAACTAAATATAAAATAAAACTTTATATGTATTAGTTGATAAAAAATTTAAGTTATATTTTACTTCAAAAAATAAAAATAAGATTCATTTATTAATAATAACGCTTAAAAATTAACGCAAAAATTCATTATTATGTTAACAGAATAGTGTTAATTATCATTTATAAATATTCTGTATTAAAAAACAACAGAATAATTATGTCCAGTTTTTGTCCAGTTTTAGGGTTGATTTTCTAATGAGAATCCATTTTTGGTCAAAATTTATCNTTAATTATCATTTATAAATATTCTGTATTAAAAAACAACAGAATAATTATGTCCAGTTTTTGTCCAGTTTTAGGGTTGATTTTCTAATGAGAATCCATTTTTGGTCAAAATTTATCTGGCAAGTCTACCTGTGCAACGATTTATATAATCGTTTAACTAAATCTAATCTTAAAGCATATAAGAATAAATTGAGTTTGAGCTTAATAAAAAATTCAATAGATGTTAATTTTCTTATTAATTCTAAATGAGTGTTCAATACTGATAAATAGAGCGGCATTAAGATTAATATAGATATAAAAAGGTAAAATGGTAATCTAAACTTTAAATATTCCCAATCGAATAACCAGGATAATATTTGTTCATCAGTTACAATCATTAGTGCCACAAATCTAGCGCCAAATAAAGCGACATGAATCTAGTTACGATAATTATAAATAATCGCCATTTATTGCCACTTATAATACTATTGGTGTGAGAAGTAATGTACGCCATGTATTCATCGCAACGACGGCTTACCGTTAGCGTTGCCAGAAAATATATTAGATATCCTGTATAATTGGGAACATTTTACCAAAAATTCCTGTATTTTCCTGTACTTCATTGTTTCACAATTAAAACTTTACATTGAAAAAATTTCCAAAGAATTATACTTTTGCAAAAATTTAAGTGTTTGTATAAATGTCTTTAGAATTGAATTAATTAAGTTTAAATTCATTTAATTTCTAGCATTAGCTCAGATTGTGGATAAACAGTAAGTATACACAACTAATAATATTAACAAATTTGAATATTTTAGTATTTTCATTGTTTATTGTTAAAATATTTATTCCTGTATTTCTCAATGTACAGGAATGACACCTTCCTGTACTCTGCAATATTCCTTAATTCCTGTATAATACAGGTCATTCCTGTATATCTGGCAACGCTACTTACCGTCACAAATGTTTTCCGTCTAAAAGTATCAAATTTTTCGCATTCAAACTCCAATTCTCTAAAGATTTTGCGATTGTTTGTCATAATTTTCTATCTAAATAAAATTTAAATAATTAATCCATGCATAAATATATTTACTTTGTTCATAATCAATTTACAGCAATAAATGTAATACTTATTATTTAGTAAAATTATGTGTTAAGTTGTATGATTTGTACTCAATATAATGAATGTAATTTTATAATGAATAGTAAGTTTTAGAACAGTATTTTGAATATTGTTATTTCATTATTTAGTCACTTTATCATTTACTTAATATTATATTTTGTTAGCCAATATTTAAATTATTTAATAAGTATTAGCTTTATCATTAAATAAAACTATATTTATTTAATTCTTCAATTATTTAACATTTAATATTAATAATTTATATTTAACACTTATAATATTCATCGTACAGTCCAAATAATTTTTCATTTAGTTCTTGTTAAAACATTAACTGAAACTTTTTTATTTGAGTTATTAAGTATTTTTTAATTATGGTACCATAATAATTTTTATTTTACAAATATCATTTTCATCTCATTATTCAAATAACTTTTTATGTATGATTTATGATTATTAAAAAATATATAAAAATTGCAAATATTAGTTATATTTTGCATTATGTTTAAATAAATTAAAACAAATAATTTATGAATATTTATTCAATTATAGTTTATTCATATACAAATATTATACAAATATAATATAACTAATATTGAGTTTGTTTTAACAATAATATAATATTTGTATATTGATCAATAATTATTTAATCACGATGAAAATTTTGTGTACAAATATTGTAAAATACACCATAAATTACTTTAAAAATAATAACATTTCAGATTATTTCAATTATTTAACCCTACAAGCGTCTGCATACATTATGAACGTTGCGATTATAATGGGATTTAAATCTCCCAGCATTACTGTGTGCAAATTGGGAGTTTAATCTCCCATATATGCTGAACTGTGTACAGTGGGAGATAAATATCCCAGCAGTAAGTATGTTTGATAGACATTGTGTTGCATATGATTGCATTTTTATAAAATATACATTCAATTACTTCACTAATCCCCGCTATCTAAACTGCATTTAAAATATAATTAATTAATGTATTTTTATAACTATATATTTATTAATTTATCAATTTTTGTATAACTATATCGATGATCGGTATAATAGTAGAGCACATAAGTAAAATATGTGCTAAAATACTACTTATTTTGTATATAGCGTATACTGTAATAATATATATTATGTATCATATACACTATTCGTATACAATATATTTGTTCTTTAAACAAAATACTATATTAAATCCATTCTTAAATTTTTTATTTATAATTGTCATCATATTACAATATATAATTTTAAATTATATTTATATTTTTCATAATAAAAAATGTGTTTATTATGTAAATTGAATAACCTGTATTAAAACACTAACAATCATTGGCAACAAGTCATGTGATTATTCATGTAATTGTAGTTTTGTTTATAAGTTGCACATTTACTACCTATTGTGTACAGTGGGAGATTAGTTTCCCAAGCACAGCGTCATGCGCGAGCACAACATCTACAATGATTAGCACTGTTTATACCACAGTATTAAAACTTACGTTACGCGTCGTATGGGATAATAATTACCTTATTGTTAATTAAAATATGTTAAATTAAATTTAAAAATCTACAATTTTCTGTATTTATAATAAATAATGTTTCCGAGGCATAACTGAGTTTATTTTATAATAGCATAAACCGCTGATTTTTAATTGATTCTCAAAGTTGCTCTGGGATACTAATCTCCCAAAATACGCGTAAAGGGTTAAACATGTCACATATAAAAATACATATTGAGTTAAATTATTGACATTACTTACAATAATAATTAATTTTGTTCGTAAATCAAATCTACAACATTCTATATGTCATACAATTATCATACACAAATTATATATATTTTTTAAAAACATTTGGTATTTGAATTTTATAATAATAAATATTTTTTACATTGTACAAAAAAGCTTCACAAATAGGATACAATATTTAATTAAATATAATGCATAAAAGTAGTGCTAATTATTTTACAATAATGACATAATTAGAAAATAATTAATACCAGAAAAGTACAAATATTGAAAGAATTCATAGTTATTCATAGGAAACAAATCCATGCAATAGTAGCCGATTGTGGGTCCCATCGATAGCCTCTCTATGAATGCAAACACTTTCAACCGATCGCACAGTGAGAGCACCGGTTGTCGGCCACCAGTGCTCGACAGGTATAACAGCAATAGTGGGTACGGTTTATGGGCAGCCTTTGAAATCCAAGTGCTTAATAAACAGATTAATAACGGGGGTAATCCGGTGCAGATTGTGAAAACAATCATAATCACTCTAATTGACAAATCACTAGTTTTATTATGTATCAAATATATGCCTAATTGCGTAGAAGGGGTTGCTATGAAATACACTATAAATATAATGTATTTCATGTTTTCGTTAAGACGTTTTGTCTGTAATTCCCAGTAATTGTGTTCAACGATAGCCGACATTAATAACCGTTTGTTATTGTATTTCACACTCAATGCTATTCTATAGGATATTTCTAGAAATTTATGTTTTAATTTAACAACTGATATAAAAATTAATAAACAACCTAATAACATTACTGGTGCTAAAGCTAAACAATGTACTATTGTTATTAGATTGTATATTAACATCAAGATAAATTTTACCATAGTTGGATTATTTAAAAATACAATTGCGTTTTCGTAGAAGGTTATGCAAATTATTGCAGCAGCTTGATTAAACTGTTGTTTTAAAAAACTAACGCCCCTGTGCAAATATTTGTGTAAACGCTTGACCAGGTTTAGATAATTTAACTAATTTTGTTTAATCAATATTTAAGTTATATTTTAAATATTTAATTAGTTTTAAGTAAAACTTGGCATTTATTTTGGTTAACAAATATTTGACATTATGGTAGAATCATAATTTTTATTTGACAAATACTACGTTCATATTTAATTTATTTATTTAATATTTAATTTAGGTACAATCCAAATAATTATTCAAGTTAGTCAAACAATAATATTGTTACATACATTGAGTGTTTAAACACATATTCAGAGATATACTTTTTTAATAGAAATAAATTGTCTTTAATTTTAGGCATTTTAAACACTCAATGGGTTTAAAAACTATAAAAACACTTTTCTTTCAATTCCCGAAACTTAAATTCGGGGTTTAATTGTTAAGTATTTGTCTAACACTAGTCTCGCGTTTTTTAAAAATTTCAACAATTTAAACATTTTTAACAGCTTTTTTAACTAAGCTTACATATCACTCATATTCTAACTAGTCTTCCAAAATAGTCTTCCTTATGAATAATACTGTCCTGGCATGAGTTTTATCAATAAATTCGTAGCTGCGAATTTCGTAGCTAAGTCTGCGATTTAGTTGCGAGCAAAATCCGATCGCATACTACTAAACATTTTAGCATTATCGCAAACTTTACTAAAAA